>BMAV01003180.1:214719-232540 GCA_019973955.1 Trichonephila inaurata madagascariensis
GGAAAGGGTGGCGAACTATTCTGGATCAACGTGCCATTTTTCCTAAAGAAGTGTTTAATGAGGTATAGACATGCCGTCAAATAATTTTGACTAGTGATTATTGGGAAAATAATAAAATGAACAACACCAAACTCTTTATTTTCCTCGAAAAAAATACCTTTTGTACTGCATAGTTGTACATGTTTTAGTTATATGTGAAATTCAAATTTTAAAGTAACAGCGTGATTTCTGTTGTTGCAGAATGGATGACAAATAACTTATATTAGGATTGTAAGATGTTACTTATAGGAAAATGAATGCTGAATTTGAATCAACTGCCAAACAGTTTCTAAACAATTAAATATTTTTGATGTGGTTCACTTTTTTAACGAAAGGATTTGTGATTTGTTTCAGAATGACGTTTTACAGTCGATGTTCTACGTTCCACTATTCCAAAACATAAACACACAGATTTGTCACTCTCTTTTACTAATAATGTCATTTTTCTAGATTCACCGAATTTGAAATTCTCAGTTATACTTACCGCCTTGCACCTTTTTTTTTCCTTTACTGAGCTAGCCATGTTAAATAACAGATAAAAATTGCAAATATAACACAAATAAACTTTAAAATACAGTTGCGTCTATGAAATTGACTATGCTATTCGTAAACAAACTTTGTATTATAAGCAATTGAAGTCCACGACATAGCTAAGGCAAAACAATAATAAACCAGTGTACTTCCCACCACCCCGCGACAGATCACAAGCGTTTATTTGTAATACAGCATCTTTACCTTTTTTATTTTGAAATAAAATGCAAACCATTTTAATTCCTGCCGGCCCAAAATTTTGTGTCGCGTGCCACTGGTTCGCCATCCCTGGTATAGGGAGGAAAATATATCGTGATATCTTTTATGATTCAAGAATCAGTTATTTTATTTAAATATTTACCAACCCTAGTCCTTTAAAATGTACGCGAAAATACAATTAAGAGCATAATTAGAAGATCTGAATTAAAAAATTAAATACAACTCTAATCTGCAAAAAATAATTAAATAGAGATTTAAACTATTCAAGATTTCAAGACAACGCCATTTTTGCCTTGTGACCTTTAAGCAATTTCCTCACAAGTGGGTTTCTTTTTGGAATGCTTTATAGAACTAAATGATTTCAATATTGCAATGAGCTATCATAACATTTTTGTTTTAATTCTTTAAATATTCTTTGCAATGCATATGTAAAATACTAAATTCAAGATAGAACTTTATACTCTCGGAATGATATACTTTAAAAAAAGAAATTTGTATTTCTTTTCATTGTTGTATAAGGGTGATTTTAAATTTAATTGTGTGTGTGTGAATACTTTAATTATTATTCAACTCTTTCGAAACGCCACTAATTTTAACTAGATAATATATAAAAAAAAATATGATGTTTATCTTACGAATTTGGAAAACTAAAAATATAAATAAATTAACCCGGCACTTCTCGAGCAGGGTATGTCATACCCACCGCCTAACTTTTGTCAAGACTCCATCTAAACCGTTTTTGGAAAATGAATAGTTTCTCTTGGAGCAAGCTGACTTTAAGGTTATATTCGTTGAGGAGCCTTAGCTTGTAGGGGAAATCTAAATATATATTTTTGGATACCGCATGTTCGGGTATGCCATACCCTGCACGTGAATGACAATTGTTCTAAATGCATGAGCATGCCTTAATTCCATATTATGCAATGGCGCATTATTGTAGTTATGATGAAGAAAAATGATTTTCAAGTAATTTAATAGGTACAGTATTTAATAAATATAGTATTACAGTATTTTTGGATGAAGAAAGTCTCTTTGTGGGGATAATGAGGAAGGATTGAATAAGAAAGAGTATAATAGCAAGTATGATTCCTCTGCTGAAATATATCCAAATAATTTAACTGAGGGAACAATTATTGTCCTTGATAAAATGACCACATTATATTCAATGGCTAGAAAATGTAATTGTTAGCCTATGACAATATTTTTTATGTTGTTTAACGTTGAGATAATAAATGCGCAAATTATTTTGTTAAGTACTCAGAAACCGCCTACCAAACATCGAACCAGACTCTGATGTCTGAAGTGTTTTGAATTTCATTGTACAGAAGAATGTAAAGAATGTGGAAACCAATAAATAATACTTCTACGAATTTTTGAAAAAGTACTAACATTCAGTGAAATCATCGCACACACTCGCGACGAAGGCTAAAGAAATGTATGAACAATGTACTGAATACCCTAATAAAAAAACAGAAAAAGTAAATTTAAGGGTGAAAAGTGTAACAGGTGTATTGTATTTCTTACATTTCTTTCGTTTTCACCCTTGTATGCAAATTTTAGGATAAAATCAGAATGTAAACACCCTTAGGTATGAGATATCCTCCGCGTGAAATTTCGTTTGTTTTTTTCACGCGAGGAATGCCGGGTTAAATAGTTTAGTAGTTGCATACTGAATAAATTACAATTAATATTAGATAGTATGAGTATTAATCAACTGCTTATTTTATTTACGATTGTAAAATTGTTTACTAACTTTTCCTCTTAGTTATTTATTATATAGATCTATAAGTGAAAGGTTTCAAGAACGCAGAAGTAAACACCTGGATATATACATATATAAAAGATAAATTCGTAATTCGAAATTTATGTTGCCTATTTACAGTATCGTTCTATTTATTGCAGCTATTTATGGAATAAGCAAAATGTTAAATGATTATTTAAAATAAAAATATTTTTTACCTTTATTACAATATGATATAACGTGAATTTGAATTCAGCATTCATTATACTTTGGTGTAAAAATGTATTATTTTAACTCTAATAATTACTTTGATTTGAAATTGTTATTCATTATTTCATATCAAAACACTAAATTCCACAAAGTATTTGAAATGAGATACCGTAATATTTAAGCTAGGAATTGTTTCGTTTTTAGAGAGAAGTGGACTGAGGAGAGATATTGTTCGACAGAAACTCAGCCAACCTTTTTATAATGAAATATAATTAAAAAAACATCTCTAAAAATACGCATAGTACATTTGTTAATAATGTATGCAGCTAACATTTCGAATGTAATTTGTGCACTCAGTTTTTAACTACAGGCCATATTCGTGAAAAAATAAAGTGCTTTTTCTGTAAAAAAGTTTAAAGAAAAAAACATCGACGACGAATGTACTATTTCGATGAAATTAAATTTCTTTCTTATGACCTTTAATGCAAATTCTTACTCTATTTTTTTCGAATTTTTCCAATGGCTTCGGGACCATACGTTACAAAAAAAAAGAATAAAAGTTTTCACTATTCTTTTTTTAAAATTCTTCTCACGTAAAAACAGCGAAGCTTTCTTTTACTTTATTTACTTTTCCCGAACTAAAAGTTGATCAAGTACTTATACGGAATGGCATTCCTAAGCAAGAAGCAAAGAAAGGAAGAAAAAATGGCGGAGCGAAAAACAAAGAAAGTAAAAAAGCGCGCGAAAAAGTCTTTTTTTGTTCTTCTACAGCTGGTCGTGGAACGATTTTTGCAAATTCCCACGGAGGCCGTAAGGTAACGCAGAAAATGCATTTCCCTTTAATTTTATAGAAGAAAATAGTGTTTTTCGTTAAGAATTTAGTTCGGTTTTTCTTGCGTTAGAAACCTGTTTTCTTTTAATCAAGTTTGCTTCAAAGCCCTTAGAGTCTCCATGTTTTCGTTCTGTGTTTATTGCGCCTGGGGATACTTTAAGTCGAGGCAAGTGCTCTATTTCGCATGCCGCGTTGGCAACACCGGAGTTCGATTTGCGTTTTTTTTTTTTTTTTAACTTTCATTTGTGTATCGATCAACTTCTAATATCCGGTGTTTGCTTTGGATTTGAAGATAAAATGGGTTCCAGCATTTTCCGAAATAGATTCCTAATATTTATTTTGTTATTTTGAACTATTTGGTTTCTGGAATCACCTCTATTTATTGTACTTCCTTTGAATATATATCCTTTAAGAAATAGAGTTAGTATTTTTCTATTTGTATGCTGTTTTTGTTTTTATATTTTTTTCGTCTTTCGGAATAAAATCGCAAAGGAAATTTATCGTATTTTTGTGCTTGTTATATACTAAATTGTTTTATTCACCGGAGTTTTGTATCCAGAAAAAAAACAATGTTAGAGGATTGCTTAGGGTGTTAGTTTGAATATAAGAGAAAAGAGGGAATTTGTATAAGAAATAAATATTTATTTCCTTATTTCCGAGATGTTTTGCAAATGTGTTTATGGGATTCTAAATCTCAAATAATATAAGAAAATGTGACAATGCTTAGAAAACTTTTTTTCAAAACCATAAGAGTTTTTTTTTTTTTATTTCAATAAAAAATAATATAATATAAAATTTAAATGTGAGTATGATATATAAAGCAGCTATGGATATTATTCTACCAAACTGGCTATCATGGCTGCTCATACAGTTGATCAAAGAACATAATGATAAGTTTTTATTTGCATACAAGAGAACACTTCTTTTAACCCCTTGCATACCAAAGCAGATTACGCTTTCTAGTATTTCCGAACATCTAGAACTTCTGGGGATACTAATCTTGACGCTATGACACGCATTTCTTTCTTTCTTTTTTTTTTGACATTGACTAAGGAGTACCTTTGTTCTTGTTTCGTTTCTCTTTCTAAAGTTTGTATAACTATTTTTGTTGTTTACTTTTTCTTTTTCTTGCTAATATGGCATCGCCGTTCGATTTTAACGAGAGTGATTTTAAATGAAAATATTTGCCGTAAACAGATGAATACGACAGTGCCCCTGATAGGGATTTATATATTAGTGATGGAAAAAGGACAATACACTTACATAAAGCATGTGGAAAAGCTTTTTATTCCAAGGAACATTTCGAGCAATTTCACAAAAGTTTGTAAGTTTAGTTTTAATTTTCTTATTTTTTTTCAAATTTTTTAACCCAGTCATTTTGTAGCTATATTTTCGTAATTTTATACAATGCCAATAAAAGAAAATATACCGTATAAAGATTGCTGTGGTGGTTACATTAGTTGTACAGCTAAACAAGCCGTATATATATGTGTCCGTGCTTAAAGTATACAAAAGTAATGGCTTATTATTACAGAACTACCCACCATAATGTAATAAACTGTTCATCCGGGGATTGGTAAACACTCCTAGATTTTTCGGGTCAAGTCCGATCGGCTGCCCGGACACGCATTTTTAGACAATCACAGAGGATAGACTTGTTACACTGACTTCATTAGTAAAGGTGTGGATGGCATAGCAAAAGGTGCTTTACGAACTTTGGTTAACGGTATTTAAATCAGTCACGCGTGTACAGCGACCAGTTCGAACAGAGTGGAATGTCGTTACTGGCTTGCCTAATAGACATATATCAGAATTCCTACAAAGTGAATCACACACACGATCAACAGAGTCTTCTACCACGAAAATTTGCCAGTTTTAGATATCAAAGTTCCCATCTCCTTTAAAGTCCTTTCACATCAGTAAATGGATTTTGATGTCGGAGGGTCGATCTTCCATTCTGTTCGAGCACGCGTGACTGACTTAAATTCCGTCAACCAAAGTACACACTGCGCTTTTTGCTGTGGCATCCTAATCTTTACTAATAAAATCAGTGTAATAAGTTTATCATCTGCGATTGCCGAATAATTCGTGAACGTGTGGCCGATCGAACAAGACCAAAAACTCTAGGAGGGTTTTCCAATCCTTGGATGAACAATTTATTTCGTTCCGATGCATAGTTCTGTAATTATAAGCCATAAGTTTTGAATACTTTAAGCCTATATATATATATATATATATATATATATATATACAAGGTATTACAATTGGATTTCGACCTATACATTGCATGTATCCACTAGTGGCTACATATTACGCAAGAAGTTAAGAACGGGTTTTGAAAAAAAAATGGATTCCAAGTGATGGATATATTCCATTTTAGAAATTCCAGTCCCGGTCTTTTTTTTAAATCAAAAGGTGAGTGTTATACGAATATTTTCGAATATAATCGAAAGTCTAAGGTATCACATTAACTTAAAGAAATATATCTAGTCATTTATTATGATGAAAACCTAACAAAGAGGGATGATAACGGTAGGTGTATAAATAAAAATAAAAACAAATCTCAAATCTTGTCAAACTATGACAAAACATTTTGAAAACTACGCTTATTAAGAGACGATCTTGTAGCGAATCTCCATGCTTTTATTATATCCTCTGACTTTCCCGTTTCTCTACCGTGCATAAATCTCCAGGGATTTATTCAAATTAGTACAGAGAACACAAGCGCAGCAATTCAGAAATCCTCTAGTAATGGGTAATCTTTCCGGCACAAACTACATTCCCCTTCGCTCTGTCTTTGGTGAGAATTTTAAGAGTCGTAATCCCGATGTTGCGCAAGGTGATCGATATGTATTATTACCCTTCTCCACTATTCCAACTAACTTTCGGAATCAGATGCAATGATTACGAATTCAGCAAATCTGTTGAAGGGGCAATAATGCCGATGTATCTTAGCAATATCCGGTGGCCTTCAAAGAGGTTTAAACTGAACAACGATCGTCGGTTAAGGCATGCACTGCTTTTCATATCTTGATTGTGTGGAATGAATTGATCCGCTAAGTTGTGAATGTGATCCTTTCTACCAAAGACAAATTTTGGTTTTTAATTTTTGACTTCCTAAAAGCACTTGGGGAAAGAATGATGAAAGAGCTTTCATACTTTTTCCCAGTGCTTCTCAAACTTTCAATAAATGCAACCTATTATTCAATCGTAATTTTCAAGACGCCCTTCTCTGTATCATAACAATGTGTGGAATTCAATAATGCTATACTTTGAAGCTAAAGCTACAATACGACTTTAACCCAAAGTGCCCCCACCCGTATATAAATGTCTCGCTCAGCCAAAGTGTTAATTGTCCCGAACGTATATATACGTCTTTCCGAAGCATGATCTTTTCTGTGCACTGTTTTCCATAAAATTATCGCAAAGGCTTTGGAATGCAAAAAGAGGACATTGACAATGTTCGTGAAGGATTTACTTATTCCAGAGGATTTTCTTATTTATTACTTTTCTTCTCTCCCCCCCCCAATGTATCACATATGCGCGCCTACGTGGAAAACCGTAACATTGGGGTGCGATTGGCAGTTCGGGGATTAACTATAAACCGTACATATTATCGAGATAAACACTGGAACGAAGGAAAAAAACAAGCATGTGCATTAAGCTGTCACCTTCCACTGTGCACAGTGGCGCAAGTTTAGAATCTTTACCTTGCGCGGAAAAATTCAGTCTTACACTTTTTAAACAGATCTTGTATATGGATATTGACTGAGCAGTAAATAAAAATAAATAAATGATTCTAAACATAAAAAAAAAATCTTATTTTTCGACCGTGAGTAGGGATTGTAATATCGGACCAAAAGTTCAAAACCGGTATTCGGTATTTTTTAGATCTTAATACCGGGATATCGGTTTTAATAACGGTAATAGAAATTTTAGAAAAATAAGTAATATACCGGTGTTTCTTTGTTTTATATATGCCAGTTTTGTTAGAGAGAGTAAATATCACAAAAATTAATTATTAACTTATAATTTATAACAGTAGATAAAGAAACACAAAAAAAGTAAAGGAACATCTTATTTATTTCAATCACAAAAAATGTGTAAATATCACAATTCAGTCTGTGGTTCTGTAACAAATTTTTGAAATGTGATCTTGAAAATATAATGCATCAATTGCATTGCAATTAATCATGAAACGTAATTTTATGCAGTAGTTTTTCATCTAAGTTATCCTTTCTTCTTCCAAAATAATCTTAAATCCTAGATAATTTGGGCTTAGAAATTGAGCTTAAATTTGTATCTCCATCGCAATTAGATTCTTTCTTCTTTAATAAATTTGTTTCATGTCTCGTTTTTATATTTTTTATCTCGCTTGTATATCCTCCATTCCCTTTAATAACTCTTGAAAATATTTTACATTTTGCCCCCATATTCTTTTCGTCATATAAATAATGAAACCAGACCAAAGTATTATCAAATGATTTATATTTTTAAAAGCTATTCTTATTAATCATTATGGGTTATTATTTATGAGTGTATATATATAAGGAATCTGAAAAATATTTTAAACCCTAAAGTATAATATGCAAACAATGTGAATAACAAAATATTTTAAACCCTAAAGTATAATATGCAAACAATGTGAATAACAATCTCACCAAATTAAAAAAATATATCGAAATATTACGCACTTTCTTCACAACTACAACCTTGTTTTCCGGGATATGAATATCAGACTACTAATCCAAAGCGTGTGTAGTATAGCTCTGAGCAGTAACAGGATAGTTTTGACCCGCCACCTTGGATGATTCACATATTTTATCATTTTTATTGATTGTACGATGCCGCTTTATATCCACAGTCTAATTAATTTTGCTCGTCAGGGAGACATAACAACAAACGTGTATAATATTTTGCTATGTTGGTGATCCCCACTGGCGTAGCTAAGTCTGAGGGCGGATGTATCAAAATAATTTTCGGGGTCCTTATTTAGATATGGAGTTTTATTAGTGGTACTGTAGTTACACATGTTGGTGCCCCTGTAGCTGGGGGGGGGGCCGTATCATTGATACGGCGGTACCTACGCCCCTGACGATCCCAGAATATATATTGGGGACAATTTTAAAAAACTTCTCGTAAATACTGAAAAAACGGTATTTAAACTTGTGAATACAGGTATTACAAAACTGTATAAATGGCTCGAAATACCGGTATTGCAATCCCTAATCGTGAACCATTACAGAAAAAAATTTCGCACTAAACTTGATATCCAACGATTATTTCACAAAAATAAAAGAAATTTCTATTATTCTACCCGTTTTATCTCTACAATGCTCCCATAAAATTAATCAGTAATATTTAATCATTTACGAATATTTGAGACACTAAACTATATTTAGACTTTCTTAATAATTAATATGCACCTCATTATTATTTATTTCATTGCGATGGCTTGCAATTTCTTTGAGGGAAAAACTAGAGAAGAATTCGTAAGACTCATTTATATATTTAAAAAAATAATTTCTGTATTTTGTAAAATTTCCAGAAAGTTCATTAAAGAAGGAAGTATTTCTTTTCTCTTACATACTATCTTCTCATTTTTTTAAGAGAAAAAATATAACATTTTTAAACTAGTACAAAATTATAAATTTAACATTTTGTGAAAACTTAATGAATCCGCGCTGAATATAGAAAGAGAAAAAAACGTAAGCTAGCTTTTTAAATTAAAAAAAAACACTATAAAACGTTTTGATGTGGAATTTCAATATCTTTTTAAAATACATTTGAAATGCAACAATGCAATTAAACTAAGTTTTTAATTACGGTAGAGATAAAAGAGAAAAAAATGACGAGTGAAAAATCCCAGTTTCTTTTCTTCCTCCTCTCGTTCAGTGGTATAAAAATAAAATATTCCCCGAACTTTTTTCTTCTTTCGAATGAAACTGCGATATATTTTTTTTTTAATTGCTGGCTTTCTGTTACAGGTTCTTGTTTAAGAAGTTAAAATTTTGTACTCTAAAAATAGCAGATAATACCTTTTTGAATGCTCTCATCAAACGTTATTAGTTTTGTATTTTTTTAACCTGCCTGAGTTGTTTTTTTTTATGTACGGTTAATTTCTGTAGAGTATTATTTTAATCTTCAGCATTCAATGAAAATTGTTTAATGAGAAAATATGGTATAACTATTATACTCTACATCAAGGATCTGCAACCTTTTTAGCTGTGAGCTGACAAACCAATCTACCCATATGATACAGCGTGCCACACAGAAGGGCATATTTGAAACGATTCGATTCCTACGATAATGCATGCAGAATTATAGAATAGAGGTCAACAATATAGAAAGATTTACAGTTTTATTATACATTAAAATTTTGCATCATTTAAAGATGTTTTTAAAAATATTTCTTAACATAAACATAAACAGCATAAAATATAACTCGTTCTTCAACAATAATAAAAAAATAAGAATTGTACATATATTATGTATTTTTAAACATATTTATTAAAATAAAAATAGGCAACGTAAAATATAAGTATTTCCCTTCATTATAGGTATATAAAATGATAAATAAAAATTTCAATGCGAACCTAGTGTTAGCACCACTCTACTTTCATATCACAAAATCGGGGCTGTAAGTTAAGGCTTTCAAATTTACGTGATTCTGAGCATTCAGTTGTTAAACAATTTCTTTGTGGACTCGAAATATTTTTCATATAAGGAAAGAGTTTTTATTTAGATATATAGAGCCAACTGCGGAAAGCAGAGTGTGCGTTCTCTCTACAAACAATTACATCTCTCCAGCAATAACAATCAATCATTTACAAAATAGCTGTAAATTTATCTTTAGAGTTATCTTTGAGACTTTTTCGTAATTCCTCAAATGTCCATTGTTCTGAGGATGTTTGTCAAAAATAAGGTCCATTTCAAACTTATCAACATCCATCCACTCAAAAATTGACAAAATTTGTAGAGTAATGGTGCGTGCCTCTGAGAATTGTACCATGTGGCACCCATGCCATAAGATGCCGACTCCCGCCCTACATTGTATTACATATTATTTCTGCTGCGGTAATCTAACAGTCATTGTCAGGAGTTTGTGGCCGATGAGCCATGAGTTGGATGCCTAGTCCCACTTAATTTCCGCCTATAGTAGAGGTTCTTGAAGTAGCGCGCTTATCCGTAGGACAGAACCTGCAACTTTTGAATCTGTTAGAACGTAACATACCTCTGAACCAAAATGATCACTTCAAACCAGAGGCTGTTACTGGCTTATATGGATGATACCGCTACACACTCCCCTACCAGTGAGTTGGTGGATAGGTGAACGAACGATATTTGTTGTTAATGCGAGCGGTCAGTTAGTGTTAATTGGAGGAGTTGCATCAAGTGAATTAGACGACTTTGTTGCTGCATCAAGTGAGTCAGTCTGAAGAATTTTTGGATGCTCTTTTTGCTAATAGATAGCGCCACGACAGTTCAGAAGGTTTTTTAGCTCAGCCAGGGTCACCAATGAAGTGGCGCGCAAATCTGATAAACATAATCTACGACCTTTGATTTCGTGAGCACGTAGCACATACCACTGAACCAAAATGATCACATCAGTCCGGATGCTGTTACTGGCTTATAAAGATACCACCGCTACAGGCTGATGCCCGTTAAATCTGTCTAGGCTCAAAGTCCTCCCGTTAGCATGGCGTGTTAGTTTGGAAAGAAGAGAACATTTAGGCTATCTTTCTTTTTACTGGACCATGTTTCAAAATTATGAGTTACGCTGCCAATAGACTTCTTGTTTGCTTTATGGTAGCGGTTCTTAAACTTTAGATCACCATGACCCCCCTCCCTATTTTACGTATCAGCCTGACATCGCGAACCCCCTAAATTTTGGGCACCCTTTCTCAGATTCTCAACTCGTGGTTGAGTGATTAAAAGGTTTCTTAATAGTCCTGAGACTACCTCTGCTATTTATATAGATATTTTAAAAACTTTTTTTTTCCTTTAAGAAAACAGTTACCATCTAATTATTTATGAATATAAAAATATTACAAAATACTAGTTTCAAATAAATTAATAATGTACACACAGATAAATAAATAATACAGGCGCAAATTGATTAGGAAATGAAGATGGAAGCAATCGTAATCGTATAGGCGCACTATGAGGAATACAGTTCGTAATCTTTGCACACTTGTTTATACTATATATTGTTTGAAAATATTTTGTTTTAGCAATGTTTATGTTGTTGAAGACAATAAGAAAACTGAATTAATATTCTTGATCGAAATACATATTTTAGTAAATAATTTAATTGGGGACAACTTAATGATCTGTTTTAGGATGACACACACATCTTTCAATTTTTCCACGAGGTCTTTCAGAGTCTGTAAGAAAGGGAAATCTTAACATCGGATGAGAGACCTTCGTGGAGCCCCTAGAAAGGTACTGCGGTCATTCAGGAGTCCACGAACCACAGTTTAAAAACCCCTTCTTTATAGTACGACGTTAATAATCACTCGCTGATATTAATGGACGAAATGGAGACTAGGACGTCACAAGTTTAAATTTTAATTCCATTTTAGATTTGCGAAATGGTACAATAAGGTTTCTTAAGATCTAATTGTTTTTCCAAAATGCATGGTATTTGAATAAGAAGCTCTAAAATTGATGCTTTGGCCAGTATAGATCTGCTTTGTCTTAATCTCAATATGAGTGTTTACAAAGAAACTCATTCGTAAGTACCAAGATACTGTAGAAATAAGTCTGTAAAACTGGTTTTATTGCAAGTGTTCTATTAAGGCTGAGAAAACTCTGTATGCGATTAAAGTTTTATGTCGCCAATAGCCCATAAAAAATGTGAGTAATGTGATTATAATGTAACTTGATATATAAAATATATAATGTGACTTTAATATATTTTCTCTTATTCCAAGACTTCTTAAATCGAATTGTTGTATTACATTTTATAAATATAAACACTTGATTTTATATTTATGTGATGTTTATAATTGTTATTAGATTAAAAATCTTCAAATTTCTTTACCTACATTATAGATTATTATAAGTTTTGTAAATGTTATATCTAAACTAAACTCAATGGCACAAAAACCCGCGAGAGCCAAGGCGTACTTTGCTCATCTCAGTTTGGTTGTGAGCTATATGAGCAGATCTTCCAGGTGGTCATCCTGACGCGAATCCCTAGTGTTTAGTTCCCAAGCAAATCTGGTACTCATTTATCGACCCACTGAAGGGATGAAAGGCTGAATCAGCCTTCCCCAGCCCGGGATTTCAACCCTGGACCTGTAGCGTGGAACGCTACTACTCAGCCACTGAGCTTAATGTTATATACATTGAAAAAAATAATAAACTGTTGAAAATTTATGCATTTGAACTGTTTAACTCTTAAAGGAAATAATTTATGCTTGAGAAACAATAAAGTTAATTATTATGATTTGTTATAACTTAAGAAACGCAAAATCCTCTCCCATTTAAAAAAATACCACTTCCCATATATTTTATAAGAACTTTGTTATTTCTTTTTCCCGATGTATATAATCACATGTTACGAATTTTATTTTTTAAATTCATCTTTCACCCGTTACGGAAATCAATTTCCTCTTAATCTTCAAAACCAGGCTCAATTTTAAACCTCAGTTTCTGTTTACAGATAAAATAAGACTTGTTTCTTTTCCTCCAAATCAGAGAATCCTGCTGTGGCACTTCCTTTTAAGAGCACTTCACAAAGGCCACTTCCTCTGCTCATCAAAAAGCCACTTCAAAACAAACAGAAAAGGGGGAAAAAACAGAAAATCCAAATCTGGTTCACTTAAGTGAAAAGCAGAAAATCCCCACCATATCTTTCCCTAAAAGTACTTCCCTCTCCTTAAACGGAAATAGACACAATAACACGAACCATTCATGTTAACTAGAACATTAAGAAACAAATATTTGGAAAAGTTCCCTGCGCTATTCCCTGGACGAACAAATCAAATCAAATCCTCAGAAGTTGGTGTGCATGGCAATTTCTAGGAGAGGCATTATCCTTTATCTGAATAGATACCATGTTATTTGTCAAGAGATTACGCACTGCGATTGGCAACGCAACGGGGAGAGGCTTCACGTAATGTTTTACACGCAACGAATTTCGATAGCAGCGCCCTCCGTCGGTGGAGGGTCTTATTGTTTACGGGATTAAGTCCCTCTTGTCAAGTGTTTCCTCTACTTTTGATGATGTGTTATCTATTTTGGCATTATCCCGCGTAACGGATTGAGCGAGGTTTACTGACAATATTTTTCCTTTTTTTTTTCCCCTGATAAAGGATTTTGACTGAGAAAATCGTCTTCTGGTTGCATATTCGTGAGTCTTTTGTTTGCCAAGATAAATGGATTTGAAAAATGAATGTTGTTTCTTTGCTTTTTGTGTTGTTTCTAAGGTAGTCTTTAAATCTCTACCTCGTCTTTCAGGAAATCCTCTTTCATTTATTCATTTTAAGATTGATCTTTTTGTAGATATTTAAAGAAAGGTTCGGAAAATATAAAAAAGAAAGAAATTGTAAGAAAGATGTTTCTACTCAAAAGTTGGATTTAAAGTACCTTCTAAAATGGAACAATACCCAAGACTTCGGAATATCTGTCTTCGGACACCTGATGTTTTGAAAAGGAATTCAATAGCTTTTTTATTAATTAGAAAGGACCTTTAATTTTCTCAGCGAATTGCTGATAAATTATTTAAGCAGAACAAATTGTTTTTTTGATTAATGTATTAAATTTAGCTTAAAAATAGAACATATAATTTATCATATGTCAAATACTTTTGACAATTAATCCCTAAAATATATCCAAGCATGCGTAAAGATATACAGGGTGTCCGGGCTTAAAGAATCCAAAAGTTATGACTTATTATTACGTAATTACTCATCAGAATATAATAAACTGTTGATCAGTGGATTGGAAACCCGGCCAATTTTTTGGGTCTAGTCCGATCGATCGCACGTGCGTGTATTATTCGACAATCGCAGATGATAAACTTTTTACACTGACTTTATTAATAAAGAAATAGAGATGCCACACAGCAAAATGTGTAGTGCCTACTTTGGTAAACGAATTTAAATGAGTTACGCGTGTACAGTGACGTGTTCGAACAGAATGGAATGTTCCTGAAAGGCTATTAGGCAAGCCAGTAACGGCATTCAATTCTGTTCGAACACGTCGCTGTACACTCTTGACTGATTTAAATTTCGTTAATCAAAGTACGCATTGCTCTTTTTGCTGTGGCGTCCACATCTTTAATAATGAAGTCAGTGTAAAAAGTTTATCGTCTGAGATTGACGAATAATGCACGCACGTGCGGCCGATCGGACTGCACCGAAAAATTCTCGGAGGGTTTCCCAATTCATGGTTGAACAGTTTATTACATTCTGATGCGTAGTTCCGTGATAATAAGCCATAACTTTTAGATACTTTAAGCCTGAACACCCTGTGCATGTAATCGCTTTTCTTGTTACAGAAAGATAAAATAAATAAAATTGATTTTTTTTTGTAAGAATATGCAAACTGAATGCATCCTTTTTGAAAATAATAAAAATAAGAAAGAATGGCAGATATAAGAATAATAAAGCATTATTTCTAAAACAAAACTGAAAATAAACGATGAAATTGAAAATAATTCAATATTACCTTTGTTGAATTTAATTTGGAATTATATTCACATTTTTTCAATGCTAAGTACAATAATCAGATACTTCAAAATTCTCGAACATCACTTCAAAAAATAATTTGGGAGAAAGGAGGGAGAGAAACAAAAAAAAGAACAATAGTCTATATTTTTCGTTTGATGAAATATAATCCTTTTTGAAGCAACACACACACAAAATATTTATTGTTTCTTGAAATTGTTGTTAATTGAAAATATATCTTATTTCTAAATGTAAAAAAACATATAATTTTCAGACTGTTTTGGGATCTTAATACTACCAATAAGTTTAAATAAACTAAGTATATTTTTTGTTAATTATGATTTGTGTATGTAAAAACAAGGCTTAAAAAATGATATAAATATATTTTATTAGTTAAAAGACATTCTCGTATATTTCACTACTTTGTATAAACTCAAACATTATGAAATTAGTTGCAAAAATTCTGAAAATAAATAAATAGTATAAATACATATAAAAAATACATCGTATAAAATTTCTGAAGTATAAAGTAAAACTGAGTCGACTACGTGCTTTTTTCAAATTCCTAATTGTAGTTGGAAATCTTTCGAGTATTTTCAATGAACAATCTCTCACTGGTATAATATTATATGAAATTCTAAATATTTTCTTTGAAGAATTCTTGAGAAAAATTGAAAGTGGAGTATATTTAAAATGATATTTTTTGAATATTCCATTACTTCGTTAGCGAAAGATTTACAAAAAATAGTTTTTCACTTTCTTTTATTCTAGATCACATTTTATAATTTTAAAGATAAAGATTACTTTCAAAACCAGATTAAATAACGCGTATATTATTAAATTTCACTACAGATGAACGTGTATTAACTCTTAGGAAACATATTAAACGGTAAAATTAATTGGAAATGTTTTTACGGGAAATATTTTTGTTTAATACATTTTGATAATTTTTACTGAAGCTACGGAATCTCTTAATGCTACTTTGTAGTTTATTTCTTATGAGTAAGATACTCGTATAGACGTGCACTAATGTTCAAGTCTTTAAATAGAGCGGAAGGATATGAATTTCTATATATATAAGTTAGCTCCATAATCTGAAGTAAAATACTTAGTCTGTGTGTGTGTGTGTTTAAATAAATAAGATTTTGAATAAATTCTAAATTACAATAAAATATATTTATTCAAAAAAAGGAACAAACTTGCATGTATACAAGTAATATAAGAAACAATTTTTAAGTCAATTTTAGTTACTTTTTATTAAATAATTACAATTAATATAAACGTATATACATAGGACAGAATCACAACATTAAGTGGCAAAACACCTTTTAAATAAACATTAAAAACTCGTTCAGCGTCTTTATTTTCTGATTCTTAAGTTGATGGTATGAAGTCTACTACAAATGATGCATCATAATCGCACGTGTCGGGTATTATGGAACATAAATAGTATTCCATGATGTCCTACACTCCATCTTAGAAAATGTACCTTTAAACTGAAGGGAAAAACATTGTCAGCTAAAAAACGTTCAGAGTATTACAAACTACAATTTTTTTTAGTGTACTTTATGCTTAACTTTAATGTGTTCAAGTCATATATATACTAGTAGGTTAAAATGTTTGAAAACTTACCTTCAAAAATGATTAAAAATCGTAAAATACACTTTGTTTTGAAACGAATGAAAATTGTAAAAAATGGTTATTTATTATCTTTAAAAATTGTTTTAATTTTTCAGTAAGTCTTCGCGTACTAATGTTACAAATCCACAATGCCACATTGTGGCACGCGTGCCGCGAGTTGGCCAACCCTGGGTGTAGAGTGACGGATGCACACTAAATCTGTCGTGGTTCGAAATCCACCCGTTGGATGGTATGATAGTTTGGAGGAGGGGTACCAGCGGAGGTGTCACCCCTCATCACTTGTACGATGTTCAAAATTACTAAGTCAGTCGCAAATTGCCTTCCTTTTGCTTTATAGTGCGACGTTGATAAACCTTCTCTCTCTGCGCTTCTTTTAATTGCCTTTGTATTTCTTTCAACTAATCCTGCCTTCAAAATAATCTCGAGGTGTGTTAAAGAAAAGAAAGATGTTAATTAACTTTTTTTTAATTTGAATTTGAAAGGGAAGAGAAATCCTTATCAATAATTCTCAAGTTATTTACGCAAAAAGTGAATATCTAATTATGAGAAAGAATAAATCATTGGAACTTGCATGAAGTTCTATAATAGAAAATATCGGTTTATACCACCCCTTGGAGGAACAGTTATTTTTAATATGCATCGAACATATGAACCAACATATTGTAACAACTTGCAACTGCATATGAACATCACTTTGTAAGGAAAGTATTTATTCGACTCTTTGAGATTATTCTGGCCGTGGAAACCCTGTAGTTATGTCCACGTAATAACGGTCGGCTTGTCATGAGTTCGAGCTTAGTAGCACTGAAGACTCACTGTGCAAAACGACGGATGCACCCTTAGTCTGTCGTGGTTTAAGGGCTGCGGTAGCCCAGTGGTCAAGGCATTGGATCATGGCAGACATGTCATGAGTTCGAGCCCAGTACCACT
>BMAV01003180.1:242550-272299 GCA_019973955.1 Trichonephila inaurata madagascariensis
TGCTCTGAATGTTTGGAAAATGATTAAAATATTATTTTTCTATACTTACTACAATCATTATCTCATTAATTATAAAGTATATTTATTACTGGTATATACGTTTGAGAGACACTGGATTATGAAAAAATATAAAATCATGTGTTTTAAAATGAAAATTTTGTATGTTTATGGTAAATTAATATTAGTCTCATTTGTATGCAATAAATTTAATAATTTTATTTGTATAATACAAAAAACATCTTGTACTTTATAAATATGTATGATTGTGACTTAATTTTTATTTTCATAATTAACTACACGTGTTAAAAATTTGGGGTGTTTTCTACACCCCGCGAGTAACGACGGTAGCAAAAACAGGCGCGAGTGATCGCGGGTTAATATGTCATTATAAGGATAAAGTATGAAATTTTGAGTTTGTAACATTGTTTTTGTCAAATAGGTTGCAGCAATGATGTAATTGTGAACATAAGTAGAAATGGCATCGCAGCGGAGAAAGGCATTTTGTGTGCTCTCGTTTGCAAAAAGTCTGTCAGCAACGACGGTTCAGCGTGAATTTTGGAGAAAATACCGTATAAATGCACCGACATTTAAGAGTATAAGAAGATGATATAAACAGTTCCTGGAAACTGGATGCCTTTGTAAGGGCAAAACTCCAGGACGTCCAAATGTGCAACGATATTAAACGGGTAACTAAAAGAAGTCAAATTGAACACGTTTGTGAAAAAAAAATTTTACTTTACGTCAAGAACTGTTACGTAGGGAAAAAAATTCATATTTTACCTTTACAATGTCTTTTTAATCATCATTTTCTGTTTATTCATCTGGAAATTATTAAATTTTTCAATTGAGTCATTCATTTCTGATAACCCTGTATATAGAAGTATTTGCACCTAAACTTTTATCTATAAATATACTAAATATTATTTCATCTTGGATTAGCATTATTTATTTTTTTTTTTTTTTAAACTCATTTGAATTAATTTACTGATTAAAAGGGAATACTTATAGTATTCGATACATTTTATTTAATTTGTAAGTAAAATGTATAAATTTATAACATGCCTAATATTCGGCTGATTATAGAGAAATAATGTCAATACGTCTTCAACCCTCTTACTGCGCATTCCGCGATTTCCATGGGCAACGTAGATGTAACAAAATTTGTGCAACTCGAGACTTTTACGGGAATGCATTTTTTCCAACTATTTAGCTGTGCAACCATTGCTGTTCCTGTTTATGGTTTTATTTATGTAGTTGTATGCATATTTTTATGATCTATTTCTATATTTTAAAATAAAAACTCGTTTACAAGAATTTTTTGTATATTTTCCCTCTAAAATATAGATTTAATAAGTAGATTTGAAATACGTAATAAAAATATACGCAATTTTTTAACCTACTTTGATAAAAATCACTAAGCAGTGAGAGGTTAACAAACAAAACATTATGATTTTAATTAGTGTATTCTCGAAAAAAAAGGCTCATAAACCCCTAAACATGTATTATAATCAACAATATAAAAGTTTAAGGGCAATAAATCTAATACATTGTCGAAACAAAATATTATGAACACCACCGCATTTTTCAATGAACTCGTCTGAATGACGTGGTGGGCACCTAATTAAGAAAATATGGTATTGAACTGCTGCTGAAAAAGATAAGGAATCATTCCTTCACTTATTTTGTGAGTGATGGAAAAGGCTGTGCTGGTCTTAGCAAATTTGATAGAGGGCAGATTGTAACGGCCCAAAGACTCGGAACGTGTATCTCTAAAACAGCACACCCGGTATGCTTTTGTCGATCCACTGTTTTTAGTATTTGCGTAAAATGGATAAATGACGGTGAAATCAGCGGTAGACACCAAGCTGTTGGACACCCATGCATCATCAAAGAAAAAGGACAGCGGAGACAGTCCCGTTTAGAAAAGCAAAATCGGTTGCAGACAGTGGGTCAGCTGACAACCCAATACAATGCAGGTCCAAGTACAAGTGGTTCGGAACACACATAACTGTAACATCCATACACTGTTGGATATGGGATTATACAGTAGACGTCCCCTTATTGACCTCTGCTGACCAAGTTTCATTGTCTACTATTCCTAGATTGAGCTCAGAAACATTGAGACTTAGCCATAAAGAAGTAGAAGAGAGTTGTCTCGTAGGAGGGATCATGATTTCTCATTTATCACGTCGATTATTGTGTCAGGGTGCTGCGTCTTCCAAGCAAACAGTTGCTCTCCCCATGTACTGCAGATTGTATAAAGGCTGGTGGTAGTGGTATTATGTTTTGAGGGATGTTGTCATGGGTGGCTCTGGGACCCTTAGCTGTAGTAAAACAGACCATGAAAGCTACATACTGATATGGGCATAACTAAGGATCACTTGTACCCTTATATGTCGTCTGTTTTCACAACTGGAAATTGAATCTTCCAGAGGGGCAAAGTCCTACGTCAAAAAGGCTAAAACTGTGTTAGAAACATTCGATGAGCATGAAGATGGATTCCATTTAATATTCTTGCCACTTTCTCGGCGTATCTTAATCTAATAGGGCCCATTGAGTTTTCATAGAAAGGCAGCTTAGAGATCAAACACCTTCTTGTTGGAATGTCTTGACTTTACTCAACCACTGTTTAGATTTTTGGCACAACCTGTTTCAGTCATCTACCAAGAACTGATTGCATCCATACCAAGGTGAGTTGAAGGAACAATCTGTTTTTGAGTAGGTGTTCATAATGCTTTGGCTCTTAAGTGTAGATCAAAACATAACAGAAAAAAGTCAAAAATAAGATAGCCAGTATAATAGAAAAAGCCTTAGGGCTTTTTAAAGCGAAACAAAGTCTAAAAGCTCACTTATCTTCCTTAAATTAGCCTATGGCACTGTACAGAAAGTAAGAGAAAGAATATTCATAACATTAGAAGAAGAATACACAAATACTAAAACCAAATTATCGATACCAAATACCCAGTAAAAAATACTGAAAAAAAAACTAGTCTACACCAAAAAATAAAATATCTAAATAAAATTTTATCTTTAAGAACACTAGAGCACAACAACTCTTACAAATTACAAATTTTTCTCATAAATGGAAAAGCAAAAATAATAAAATATTAAAATCAAATAAGAATTACATGTAAGAAAGCTTTAATATATATAAATATATAATGTGAATATTCTTAAATAATTTTTATAATTCTGCACCGTGAATTATTCTTAACACAACTGAAAAGAACTAAACTTCTCGAAATTTTATGTAATTCACCATACAAAATTTCTAGCAAATATTCATTTCATAAATATTAAAAGTTATCGAAATAAAAGTTTTCGTAGATGAATTGTATGTCATATAGTAATTCAAATGAAAATGAAATGCATGTATTTAATCATGAATATGTTCTTTTTGCTCACATAAGATCAATACTAGTCTTTTTTGCTTTACTTTTTCAGCGCACCATTTTTATTACCATAATTTACTTTGTATTGTTAAAAAGGAGTCATCAATATCATTTTTTCAACCAGATAGTTCGATATAAAATTTCAGTTGATTAATTTCAAATACTGTTTTATTCCCAAATAAATGACGCAATTTTTGATGTTGTTATCAAACATCAAAT
Organism: Trichonephila inaurata madagascariensis; assembly: GCA_019973955.1. NCBI lineage: Eukaryota > Metazoa > Arthropoda > Arachnida > Araneae > Nephilidae > Trichonephila > Trichonephila inaurata. Next base: position 246,162 of record BMAV01003180.1, read on the forward strand.
CATACCATTTACTTTTTCTACAGCGAAACGTGTTCCCATTGACATAATCTCATAGTAATACATTCATTACCTCCTTATCAATTACTTTTCGACATGCAGAGGGCCTCGATTGAAATTATTCCCTATTTTTTTCCCTAATAATTCATTTTCGTGAAACAATCGCGCGCACACACAAGAAAAAAAATAAGCGACCCGATGACGAAAAAAAATCTCATTCTTCCATTTAAGAATGTATTTCCTAGGCTTTTATCATTCTTCCAAATCTTTGTGATTACCTTTTCTCCAGAGAATTCGAAAAAAGGAAAAGAAAGATATTTGATTGGCCGAACCGTGCTCCACGTCATCGCGATAACGGCCTCTCTCCATTTTGATAAATGACGTCATTTGGTCACGTGAATCAGTCTTTTATTGACTAATGCTTTAAGTAGTTTTAGGGAAGGGGTGCAGGGAGAGGAAGGTCTAGAACAACTCCGATTTTTCCCAATGTTCCAAAAAAAGATTACCTGAGAACGTTCGGAGGGCTGAGGGATGGAAAGGGGGATGCACTTATATCAAGATAAATGTGACATTGCATTCGTTGAAAGTCTTTAACGTTAAAACTTTGAAGAGGAAAAGAAAGAAGTTTTTTTTTTAAAAAAATTCCTTTTTCCCTTGGTTATTGTTATTTGTTGAACAACTAACACATTTAGAAGTTAATAAAGATTTTGAGAGGAGTACTTTAGCTTATATGGGCTCAAATTAGAACAGACCATGTAATTTTTTAACAATTTCTTTCTTAATGTATATATTGTTTCTACTATAAGTCGTTTTATTCTTAATAAAGAGAAACCTGTCATTTATTTTTTGAAGGGATAAAAAAGGGTTTATACTCAAATGAAAGTATAAAAAATTCTTTGCACGAAACCACTTTCATTGACTGTTATAACTATGTATAAATATGTTCATCTTTTTCCTTTTTTTTCAAACCTTTTCTGAAATCAGTTTTTCCATTTCAGTAAAATTTAAAGTAATCATTTCATAGTATAATACGAGTGTGAGGCGGAAAACAAGCTTCCCCTGTCGACTGTGGTCAGAGTTGTGTATGAAAGTTAAAACGTAGAATGAGACATTAAAGATAAGGCATCTTTTTTTTCGGCATAAGTACCAGGTGGTTGTAGCTAAACTTCCTCTATAAACGGCCTCCTATAGCGCAAATGGGTGAACGGAGAGCAACGGAATGCTGTACATTGGCTAAACACGAGATGCGCTCATGGAATTTCGAAAAAAAGATTTATGGAATTTTTTGGGGGAAAATCCCTTTTTAGAAAAACATGAAATTTAACTCAATAAACAACCAAAACGGAATACAGAAACAATATTAGCAATCGTGAACAAGAATGATGAGTAATAAAATGCAAAACTGAGAGAAGCGGTCAGTTGTAGGAGAAAAATGTCGAGATTTGCATGCTTAGGAAGAAGAGGAAGGTTTATTCAAAAGGGTTAGAGATTTTGTTAGTTTGTACCGAATTCCTTAAAGAAGAATAGCCAAAGGATGAATGTCGCCGTGAACTTACATCAGCCAGAGACATTTGGAGACTGTAGGGGAAATTCAGTGTGGATTTGCAGATTCTCCTTAGCCAAAGTGCGGCAATAATGATGTTGACTGTTCCTTTGAGGTAGAAATGAGCTTCGTTGCTCCACATGGGCATTCCAAGGCCATGACAGATCAACAGTCATATTACGTTTAGAAAACTGGTCTCGATTGAATTTCCCTATCAAGCAGCTCCTGGGATTTGGGGAATCATGTATGGGATGTACTAGATGGTTATATTATTAAACTTCCTCTAAAAACGGCATCCTACATCGCAAGTGGGTGAGCGGAACGTAAAGTAATTTTGCATATAGGCTATACATGAGATGCTCTCACGGAATTTCGAAAAACAATATAGTTCCAAAATGTCCACTAGAGAGAAATAGTCGTAAGAAATATGAAATATACCACAATAAACGACGAAACCGGAATAAACAATATTTACATTTTTTAAATAGTTTCATATCACCTTGTCATCGAACCTCTGCGGCGGTGTTCACCAAAGACCCATTTCCCGTCGGGAACGAGTGATGTTTCAACGGTCAGGTAGTTTATCGTGAGAAAGTATCCAGGTTGGACATCACGGCGCTGATGTCCTAAGGGAAGTCAACCTTTAACCTCCCTTGATCTAGCCGACAGTAAGATGCCGACGCAGTTCCCACGCCAGCCCCCGGATTCAAAGTACACCGCGCGAAGGGGACTTGGACCAATAGAATAAGAGTTTCACCAAATACGTCCAAACAGAAGTGACTATACATCACGTGTCAATTTCGTGGGCGGGACGTATTTCACCTAAAAAGAGACCCTGGAATCGCGAGCGACACCAACGCAGAGACGTGATCTAACTCCAACAGTCTCTCCAATTCCAATAGCTTTACCAGCATCTGCTCCCCGGTACTTCCAATAGCCTTACCAGCATCTGTTCCGCCAGCACTTTTCCAGCTCGTTTCAAAGCCGCCTTCAGTAAGAGCAAATATTGAGGCCTCAACAGCCTGTAACAGAACATTACCGTCCCGACAATCCTGCTGCACCACCTCCGCTTTAAGTAAAAGTAAGAAAGAGAAACAAACAGTTCAATTTGCAGAAAGAAGAACAAATTAGGGGGAAATTGCACCAGAGAAGCAGTTGTCAATTGTGTCCAGAACAATGTAGGGAAAGGTGCTCCAAGTGACCACCTTCATTCACCTGCAAAATTTCAAGGTGAAGGACAGTGTGTTCAACAACAAATCGTAACTGATCAGTTGTGAGGCTCCGTACATCAAGTGTTATTGAGTTTTTCATGTCATTCAACGTCGTAACACTTCCAAGATACACTAGTCTTTTTAAATAGCCCCATAACCAGAAATCACACGGAGTTAGATCAGGTGAACGTGGTGGTCATTGATTAGGAAAACTCCTCTGGTGCAATTTCGTTCTAATTTGTTCTTGTTTCTGCAAATTGAACTGGGTTTTTTTCTCTTCCTCTTACTTTTACTTAATGTGGAGGTTCGATGACAAGGTGATATGAAAAGGAAAGAAGCGACTAATAACACGTTCATCTGTGAAGTGTTGGAGCAATAGCGCCTTCACAAACCCATGAATATGTGGGAGCGCACCATCATGCATGAAAATGGTCAATGTAAGGATCCGTCTTTGATGTAGTTGCAGCACAACAAACATTTGCATCATGGCATAGTACCGACGGCCCGTAAAGGAACATGTGACAGGCCAATGTTTACTGATTTCCTCAAAGAAGAATGCTCCAAGGATAAATGTTGCCAGGAATCCACACCAGACAGTGACCTTTGGAGATTGTATGGGAATTTCTTTATGGATCCGTGGATTTTCCTAAGCCCAAATGCGGCAATTCTGTGTGCTGACAATCCCATTGAGATAGAAATGAGCCTCGTCCCTCCACAGAATATTCCAAGGCCAGTCATTCTGTTGAGAAAACTGACTGCGAATGAGAGACGTTGTGGCTTGTCCCGATCTAGCAGCTCCTGGGTATGGTAGATCTTGTATGGAAAGTAGTGCATTATGTTTCTGAGTACTTTTCGGACAGTGATGTAAGAATAACCTGTCTGTCGAGAAACTGCATGAGCGTTACTGCCCCCAAATTATGATGTCTGTGACTGTGCGTCAACAGCTGTCTTGACGGCATGAACAAGTACCGGTGTGATACGTTTACGACCTCTTCCAGGTTGAACTCCTTATTTCCTCGTCTCTTCAAATCTCTTAATCATTTCCCAGATACCTTTAGTAGACATTGGTCCACGCCGTAGGTTCTTTCTATGACGAAATTCACGAACTGCAGCAGAAGCATTCCCCTTGTTTTCGCACAAAACAGCTTCACAAACAACGCACATTCAACTAAAGAGACCGCCATTAGCACAGCTGGAAGTATCGACTTAAACTTGACAAAGTCTGCAAACATTTTACACCCTAACCTGTTTTGCATAAAGCTTCCTCTTCTTTCCAACCATGCGAATCTCAACATTTTTCTTTTACAACTGACAGCCTTTCTTGGTTTTGCATTTTATTACTTATAGTTCTTGTTCTGAATTGTGAGTTTTTCTTCTGTATTCCATTTTGGTCGTTTATTGAGTTAAATTTCATGTTTTTTTCCCGAAAAGGGAATCTTTTTTTGAAAATTCCCTAATTTTTTTTTCGAAATTCCGTGAGAGTATCTTGTATATAGCACATGCACAAAATTTCGTTGCATTCCGTTCGCTCATTTGCACTGTAGGAGGCCTTTTATAGGGGCTTTAATTATAATCACCTGGTACATTGCGACTTTTGTCATACTGCTTGATAAGCTTCAAAAAGTCCCCCAGGAAAAACTCAGGGCTTTGTATGCAGAAGAAGCATTTAACGGCTATGGGTATACGACGGAACAGCAGGTGAATGCGCAAGACACCGATACACCATTGGGTAGAGGTTGACCACGATCAAGCAGATCGACTTGGGAAAAAACCGCCGATGCTTCTCAGATTTGATGTTATGTTGTTGGATGACAATGCGAGACCACACTTGGCGACGGCAATGCAAAACCATATTCCAACTCTTAGTGAGGAAAGCCTACACCTTCCACCATACAGTCCTGATCTCGCACCAAGAGACTTTCATCTGTTTCCGGCTTTGAAGGAGAATCTCGCCGGAAGGCGCTTTGGAAACAACGCTGAAATCAAACAAGCCGTCAAACACTTCTTCCATATGCAAGCCCCTGAGTTTTTCCTGGAGGGCTTTTAGAAACTTATCAAGCGGTATGACAAATGTTTCGATGTACTTGGTACTTATGCGGAAAAATAAAGTTATTTCTTATCTTTATTGTCTCATTCTATGTTTTGACTTTCATACACAACTCTGACCTCATTCGAAAGGGGAAACTTATTTTCCGACTCACCCTCGTATTATAAAAATCCTACTTTGGGTGGGGTTTTTTTTCTGGATTAATTATGTGTAGACTTTTCATGATAACATTTTTGCTTATAAAGTATTATCTACAAAAATTCTCAAAGGTCATTCATTTACCTAAATAAAAGGAGAAACATAACTAAGCTTAGAAACATTATTTTCTATTTTAAGAATCTATTAAGTTTAAGGAATAAGTATGAAGTTACTATAATTTTTGCAAATTTATGTGAGTATAATTCAAAGGATTTGAAAGGTATGTTTTTTTTACAAATGAAAATGCATTTAATAAATAAGATGTGCCTTTGGGTGGATTAATTACTTCTTTTTTTTAAGTTTCAAAATCAATTTATGATGCAAATATGTTGTTTCGTATGCAGATGAAGGGAAAAATAATTAAAAAAAGAAATTATTTTTATTTTAAGTACTGCTTCAAGGGGAATGAAATTTAAGTATTTAAGATTTTATAGAAAAAATCAAAGTAGTATTTGCTGATAAGAAACATTTATTCCGATGAGAGAACACCTTCTAAATGATAAGAAAAAAACATGAAGTTAGAGTTAGTAGTTTATTTAATTTGAAATTTAAATATATATATATATATATATATATATCCTATCATTCAAAATTACAGAGCTCGATAAAGTGGGAGACAATAAAAAAAAGCTTAGATTGAACTGATTCGACGGGATAGATAAGAACTATTCAACTAATATAACTCATTATAAGAACTATATTCTTGGTTATTTATATTATACAAAAAAGAATTTCATTTTGAATCTAGAATCAACTAATCCAATGGTTCTTAAATTTTTTACCGCCGTGGCCTCCCTTTTCAAGGTGACATCGCGGTTCCCCAAGATTTTTAACATCCCTCTCCGATTAGTACTCTTGATCAAAATACAAGTTCTAGTAGAGTATCTTCATTGGAACTATTTAGTAATTTAGTCGAGTATGGCCCATCTTTCAATTTTTCCACGAGGCCTTTCAGAGTCTGTAAAAGATGGAAATCTCAACGTTACATCAGAGACTCTGCAGACCCCCTAGAAAGGCGCTGCGAACCCCTTGGAGTTTGCGGACAACAGTTTAGCAACCACTGACCTAAAACAATTTAAGTCTGTTTGCATTTCTTCAAAAATTCGCACATTATGCTAATATTAAATTTTTAAATTATTTTTTGAAATATTATTTTTTTCTAATCTCTTTATCATTGGTCATCTTTTCCGTACAGGCAGGTCCTGATTAATAATAAGTGTTTTTTTCTTCCATATAACTTAAATCTACCTTACTGTATATGTACTTTAATTGTAAATTTACCTGAAATCCGGCGTGTAGCTCGCCCCAGCCTATAAAGCGCACCTAGATATTCAAGTTGCATTTTTTTAATTTTTAGGTATATTCGTCGTATAACGCTCACCTCCTTTTTTACGAAGGAATCTGAAATGTAAATGCAATGTTCGTATGCTTTGAAGCCATTTATTTGAGGTTCTATTCCAGGCTTTTGAAAAAATAGTATCTTTCTTGAACTACAACCCTTTAAAAAGTCCATAAGGAATGCCATTTTGTTTGTTTTTTTAAGTAAACATTATTCCGATCTTTGAAGAAGTCTAATTCTTTATGTTCATCGTTTTTTTTTTTTTTTGAAACTATCATTTTCATACCCGACGTATAACGCGTACCCGTAAATTTCAATCTTATTTTTTGTGTTAAAAGTGCGCATTATACGCCGGAATTTACGGTAATTGTTATGCATTAAATCGAACACAAAACATGTGGAAAAATCAATAATTCTTATTACTAGCTTTACACCGAATTAATCCTCTCCTGAAAAAAATGATTTTTATAAGAACACTTCATATTCCCCTGAAACTTTGATTTATTCAGTACATGCGCAGATAATACTCGCATCTATTTGACTTAGATTAAAAAGCAAAGAATGTAAGGATTAAAAAATAATAATTTTAAAAGAGCAGCTGTTTTGCGATGAGCAATATAGCAAAATTGCTTAACGAAAAAGAAAGACTATAATTGATGCATGGTTATAGTTCATTATATTATTTGTAAGCTATAACGTTTTCGGATAATAAATTTTTAAGAAACTCTTAACTGGTTTATTATATTTTTCTAGAAGGTTACAAGGTTTCCATTATGCTGAAGACTTTAGGAGAAAAAAAAATGTAACGATTATGGCCCTAACCAATGTAATTTATTGCCCCGTATATACCGAAGTGGGTATTTTTTGTATGTAGAGAAATTACGCAGGCTTTTCTTTTGATTCTTAGCCACCTGCGATTGGGCCTGATTTATTAGAGATTTTTATCATCCTCATCATCTTTAATGATGATGAGATTTTAAAGATTACGTAATGGTGCTCGGTTAGAAGTAAAAGCAAAATGTGGAACACTTAGCTTAACACTATCTTTTCTTTGTCTATAAGATGAAGCAATTCATTTTGGGCTTAAAAGCTCGAAAATCAGTACTTCACTTCAGTTCTTTTGGAAAAAAAATATTGCCATTCTTCTTCTGAAGTTACATTTCATTTAAAATAATTCACAATGATTGTTATGAGCAATTAGAGAGTAAATTATTTACGGAGCAATTAAAAACTAAATTAGAAATAACACAGCAATATGAAGTTCTAAGAAGTTATTTTTTCCATGTTTAACTCCATTAATTATACTTAATACATCTAGAGTAATAATTTGTTTGAAGCAATTAAAATAATACCGTAATAAAATATGTATTTAATCTTTACTGACAGAAGGTAACGATAAAAAATAATTTTCTTGCTCAATGCATTTTAATTAATCTCGAAAGATTTAATTGTTTTCTCGATAGAAACTCAACATTTAATGACAGACTGAAATTATGTTGAGATTAATTATGACTTCGTGTAACATTTTACTTTTTAAACCTTCTTGGTAGAAAAGGGCAGTAAAATAATTATTTTCAAAAGAGAGTGTTTTCACAATCATAATTGTTAACGTTTAATTAAAGATAAAAACCTTGTTCACATTTTAGCATAGTTTAAGAAATACTTTGTATACAAAATTGTCTTCAATTAGTTAAATTTTTTTTTTCAACTTTATCGAATATATTCTTCTAAAAGGAAATGTTCATTATTTACTAAACCGGTCTTAAATTCAAGCTGAGCTGAAATGTAGAAGTATATATGAAGTAGTATTAATAATATACATGTTTTACAATTTATTACAAACCCAACAGAATAACTATTACGCCTAATTAGCTCCATACTAACCTAGTGGTCATGAACCAGCACTCACAGCTAAGGTACCATGAATTCGAACCCTTATCCATTTTTAATTTATTTTACATTTTTTTTAAGTGGGCTGCATTTTGGCAGCCAAGCCTTTGCTAACAAGGCAAGTCCCCGAGAGAGAAAGCCCTTTCAATGGTGGCACCGTCTAGTGGTGGTTTCCGCTGCCCAATTTTTGACTCTTGAATTTATTCGAATCAAGCTCTCATCGGGTGCTAAATATTGCCGAGATTTAATTTTTCCGAGAGTGCCAAATTTATACTCAAGAGATCTTTGACATACCACATAATCATATGGCGTGAAGGCCTATGATTTTCACATCCAGAAAACCTATTAAATCCAGCAGGGATCGAAACCTCATTCTTAGGCTAAGGAGGTGGGCACGCGCGCGCTACCTCTAAGCCACCTTAAGTTTCACCAAAGGAGGTGCTGAATTGCATTAAATCTGTCGAGTCCTCCCAATGGTGAGGTGTGTTAGTTTGGAAAGAGGTTAACAATTCAGGTATCGTTTTTGTTACTTGACTTACTTTTAAAATTATAAGGTCCGTTGTGTATTAATAGACGAAATTGATAACCACTCACTCCTTGATATTAATTGGCGAAATTGTAAGACCAGGGCATCACAAGTTTGAAATTCAATTTAATTTCAGATTTGTGAAATTGTGTAATAAGGTAGCCTAAAAAAGAGCCAATTGATTTTTAAGATTTCATGTTATTTGATGCGGAAGTTATGAGATTGAGGTATTGGCCAATAGGGCACATCCTTGTTTAATGAATAAGATAGTTTATAAAGAACTCACATACATAAACACTAAGCTGGTGCAGAAATGAATCTGTAAAACGGGTTTTATTGTAAGTGCTCTATTAAGGCAGAGAAAAAGCTAAATGTGAATAGATTTGGTTAGCTATTAACACCGACCGCACTTTGAAGCCTCATGAAGACTTTTTCACTATTTTGAGCCTCGGTCATGTGACAAGTTCGACACCTGATCTGGCACCCCACTCTCAAAACTTCCAGACCACACGGACACGTGGTGGCACGACCTCTTTCCCCCCGATTTTTCTCCTGACACTGCTAATTGCCACGTTTAATTGGCGCGTCTTTCGTGTTTGTTCGGGTTATTAGTCGCTGCGCCTGAGTTTCCTCTGTGAGCTTCTAAGCATTCCGTTGCTCCAATGTTTATTTTTTGTTTGTTTGTGTGGTCGCTTTAATTTTTTCTTACATCATTCTTGCTATTTACAGAAAAAAAAGAAGAAAAAAAAACAGAGGAAAGAAATAGGAAGTGGAAAAATATGGACCTTTAAATAATTTAATATATTGGAACTTTTGATAATTTTTTTCTTGGTTTCTTCATATTCCCCCTTTACAGTTCATACTCATTGGTACTTTATTGCTTATGTAAGAACTTTATTGTCTCATTTGTAAAAAAGAATCTGTTTTTTTTTTTCCTTACATCTATGTACTTTAACTTTTTGTTCATTTTCTGGCATCCGGTAAGGGTCCACTTTTGTATGGTATTTATCTTTTATAGTATTTTATATGTACTTACCTTCAATAATTTGGGGAAGGTAGTCCCAAGTGAAGGGCTTTTTTGTATTTGTAGTTTTCTTTTGTGGATCAAAGAATTTTCTTGGGGGGATGGGCAGTCTGTAACTCGAAACCCTTTGAGTTATAGTGGTTTTCTCGAATATGTATGTAAAGTGAAACCACGCCAACATGAGGTCTTCGAGCTTCAACAGATATAGATATTTTTAAATTTCAACTTATCTACACAGCGGGTTCCCATTGGCACCATGACTTTAATCCATGATTCGAGAGAAATAATGCTTTCCTCCGCGACCACATGACCGTTCGGGTACCATGGGATTCAATTTTTAAGTGATTCTTACAGTATTGGCCGAAATTTGTAAGAAAATATCAATACAATGCCTTATTTAATTTGAAAAAGATAACAAATAAATAAAGGAAACTTATATAAATAATATATATATATATAATTAATCTGAGAAATTTAACTTTATGTGTAAATATTTTCATCTACTTGATTTACTTAAACTTCATCTAAATATGGTTTTCGACTACTCGCAGAACCAGAATTTTGGAAAAGTGTATAAATGAACATTTTCCATTCTGTGTTTAATGAATTTCTCTTTTTGCTTTTATTTGCATAAAATAGAATAAGAGTACTGTTGAACCTGTTTTTGTGCGGTAGATATTAACCGCATAAAAAAATATTCGAAAATTACATGAAATCTTTCATATAACAAGCTAATTCGTCAAAATACTGCAGATTTTTTTTTTTTTATACGGTCGCAAAAAAGTAAAATCGCATAAAAAAGGACCACACAAAAACGGGTGTTCTACTCTATTATCAATAAATAAATTTTCATTCCTTTTTATAAAATGGCCTTTAAAAACATAATTTTATTGCTGAAGCTCGGTAAATATAATCTAAAATATTTTAGTTATTAAAAAAAATTGAATGTAATATTTAATTGTTAAAATGTTTCAAAATCTTAAGCATATAATAGAAATGTAAAATTGTTCGTGAGATATAGAAATAATCTTAGATTTGTTATAAACTACCGTGACGGAGAAAATACATCATCTGTAAAAAATTCGTTCCAAAATTAGCCCTTCATTTCATAAAATATTTGGCTCACTTTCTTAGATGCACTAAATATTTTACTAAAAAAACTGCAAAATTGATGCCTTAATCGCTATGCTCAAAAGACAGAGAATATTCAAAACCCTAAGTAAGACACAGTGTATCTAAAATCCACCAATTATGAAGAAAATAAAAAAAATAACAACAATTCTTTTAAGAGAACCATAACACACATCATATACGCATTAAAAAAATCAATTTTTCAATTTTAGTATTAAAAATGTAGTGAAAATTTTTCTTAATCTAAAGATGTATAACACTTATATGTCTGTTCATACAATATCCTTAAAATATGAAAAAAGTAATTGGCAAAACTGTTAAGAAACGTTCACAAGTGTTAAGTTTTTTTTTTTTTTTTCTTACTTTTTCTCCAAAGCATAATGTTTTGCTTTTAGGTACACTTTTTAAAAAAAAAGATATTGCTCTATATGGTTCCAAATTTTTTATACTTTTGTGTATATAGTAAAACTAATTTTTTTTTGTCGAAGTAGTACGTAATATTTTAAAAAAAATAGTTTGATGTATGAAAAAGGAGAATAAAATGGAAGTTTTTAAAATTACAAAGTTTTTTTAAATATTTACATGACTTTTTGTGAGTATACCACCACTGGTTTGGCTTTGTTGCTAACGAAGCCTACCAACTCTCCGTCCATGCCAGAATGGATGGTGATCATCTGCTCCACTGCACTGGACTCGATGAATACCCGACTGAAGACATCATCAGTCGGTACTGGGAGGCTCAGTGTCAAATGGTCAAGACCCCAAGCACGAGCATTGGATAAATAAATAAGTTTTTTAAAGAAACTATATTAATATTTTACTAAAAAAATAGGTTCACTATATTTTTGTATTGTTTTATATAATTTACAAAAATTATTATACATTATTAGGTACCATTATACACGTTTAGGTGCCATTTTTCAAAAAGGTATTATACATTATACTTTTTTAAAAAATGGTACCAAAACATAAGCATGCATTATGACAGAGATGGTGAACCAATGGCACGTGTGCCATCAATGGCATGCGACACAATATTTTGGGCACGTCAGTGATCAAAATGGTTTGCATTTTATTTCAAAATAACAAAGTTCACTATGAAGTATTACGAACAAATACGAGTGGTCGGTAGCGGGGTGGCGGGGGCCACTCGTTTGTCATTGTCTTGCCTCAGTCACGTCATGGCTATAATTGCTTGAGGTGCACAATTTGTCTTCACATAGCATTGTCAATTTCTTTGACACAACTGTATTTTAAAGTTTATTTGTGTTATATTTACGATTTTTAACTGTTATTTAACATGGATAGTTCAGCAAAAGAATAAAAAGTGCAAGATAGTAAGAGAATTTCAAACTTGGTGAACCTAGAAATATAGCATTTTTAGTAAAGGTGATGAAGCGGTGCGTGTTTTATGATCTGGAACAGTAGTATGCAGAACATCGTCGGTGAGACGGCAGTTTAAAATGAATCAGAAATCCTCTTGTCAAAAAATTGAACCACAGCAAAGCTAATTAATTATTTAGAAAACGTTTGGCAGCTAACTTCAATTCAGCATGCATTTTTTTTAAAGTAACATCTAACAAACCCAACATAAGTAATTTGTCATCCAATCTGCAACGTTAGAAGTCACACTTATGTTACTTTATAATTTGAATTATACATGTATAAGTAAAATATTTAAAACTGTACAGTGCTCTGAAGGTATTTTTTCGTTGTAAACAAAGAGTTTTGAGAAAGAGTAGAACTTAGTTTTATTATTTTCCAAATAATCACAAGTCAAATTTATTTGATGGCACGTGTATGCCTCATTAAACACTTCTTTAGAAAAAATGGCACGTTGATCCATAAAGATTCGCCATCCCTCATTATGAGATCTCAAAAATTATGTCCAACTTAAATTAAACAGAAAAAAATTTTTATGTATAAAAAAAATATTTATGTATTTCTACAGAATGATTAAAGTACTTTTATTAAGATCACAAAAAATCTTAGCTCTATTGGAAATTTTTAGAGATAGATGTCCCATAAACTTTCTTAATTTGGGCATTATCTCTTTCGAGTATATCCTGGTTCTCTTAACAAAAGGAAAGGCGGGCACCAGTTCCTCGCGCACTCACATCGCCCCGCATAACTTTCACACTCAATTTAAATTTATTCGTTTATTTTAAGGAAAGCCTTTTTATTTCTTACATTTGCTTAATATTTTCCACTGCAGGGTAAAAGAAAAGCAATAGAAACCGCAACGTAAACGAAGACAGATTCTTTCAATTTATCAATATATTTGACCTACAAACTTTTACTGGAAGCTGCCTTTCCGAGAAGAAACTCTTACTTCAAAACCTTTTGTCACGTCATACCATAAATCACTTACTAACGCACTTCTATGTATATCCATGTATCAAAATCATAAATCAAGTTTTCGCACCTGCACGCGCTGCCTAACAGTCGCCATTTTTTTTCGTTGCTATCCGAAAAAAATAGCACCAATAAGAGCGAGAAAAAATTCCTACTTGCAAGAAGTAGAGATGGTTATTGGCTTGTAAAAAGAAAATCCCTACCATCTGACGATTTTAGAAGTATAGGACGGAATGGAATGCTATAATATCGTTCTTTTTTGGAACAGTGTTGCCAAAATGGCTACTTTGTGATGAGTGGGAACAAAGCCTGCAATCGAGATGAAAAAGTGTTGGCTATTCCATTTTCAGTTTTGACTGTCGCCAAGAAAATAGCTCTATAAAACTGCTGTGATAGATGTTTTTCATTTCGTTTTATAAGAGAGTTGAGTCTTACGTTTCAATTATGTAGTGAAATTTTTCTCTCTTTTGGTCATGGCTGTGAAAAAAATTGTTTTTTAATTCTGAATGTAATAGAAATATCGTTTTCTCCTAAAATAATAAATGAGACTTTGCCTTTATAATCGAAATAGATAAAACTCCCAGCTTTTTTATTCCAGTTTTGTGATATAGAAATTTATTTGTGTTCCTGATTGTACATTCGAAATATTTTTTAAAAAAGAATAGGCTGTTATTTTTCGTTTTCTTATTGATTAATTGCCAAATGTTATTTTCGTAGTTATAATTGTTTTATTAATTAAAAATATTGTTTTTGAATATTTTTTTATTAACTAATTTCAAATAGTGTTTTTGATTTTTTTTCTTAATTAAATACAATTTTTTTTTTTTTTTTTTTGAAATTTTCCATACAGGAATAAAATTTATTTCAGAAACAAAAATTTAAAAATAATTAGATTTGTGTTAGATTAAAAATTCTTAATTTTTGAAAATGAAAGAAAAAAAAGCCTTTTTTTATGTTTAAACAATTATTAAAGAAAGCGATTTTTACTAGGAACTATAAAAATTTTAATATATTTAGACACAATAAATATATAATTTCTATTTATTGTGACGACACAGCAAAACAAATACATATACGCTATTGGACAATACACAGAAGCGTTCTTCATTCGTCCCTGAATTTTCCGCTATTATAAATTCCTCAATCGGAACTGGTTAGAATCATGACTTCCGTTATGATACAGGTAATTGGTCAAAATAATTGGATGATACGAAATTAAATAATTTTATTTTGAAAAGTATGGGCACAGCAGTTTTCAGAAAGTTGTGGTTAACAGGAAATTTCCCTTTAGGAGTGGTAAACTAAAAAATTAACTATATCACTCAAAGTCTTGTTGGGCTCAAGCCCATTATAAATTAAATCAAATCCCTCGAGAAAAATTTAAATGGGGAATTAATACTTACATACAAATAAAACATCTGATAACAAAGTTCGGTGAATGAAGTCAAAACGGCCGAACTGGCAACACTGGCGAAACAAAATGCTGAACACGTGTAGCGGCAGATGTTGACCCTCTACCCCCAGCATTGTTCAGTTGAGCGTTATTTGTGTTCCGTGTAAGACTTGTTTTACAAAGAGCTTGTTTAGTGCGTTGGTTCTTAACTGAGAACAGGAAATTGAACGAAAAAAAAGGGCAGTCAAACAGTTTCTGGAAAAAAATGGGGTGCTGTAAACTGAACAATTACCATACTCACCAGATCTCAATCCTCTAATTTTCTTCCTATTCCCTTGATTCAAACTCGCTTTGAAAGGAAAGATATTTAGCATTCCTAACATCCAACGAAACGTGACAAGACTTTTTGAATATATCCTAAAAAAAGACCTCTTGCAAAGTTTCCAAAACATGTATAGCCGATCTTAGTGGTGCATAGTTATGGAAGGTGACTATTTCGAAGGGTAGTAAGGTAACTTTCGTTAAAATTTCATCTACGTTAATGTTACAGGGCTATTCACCAACCTGATTGTCAGAGGCTGTATTTACTATATATGATAAAATCAAAATGGATAACTAATAAATCCCAAAACAAAAACATATATTGAGAATATGTGTGTGTGTGTGTATTCCTATTAGTGACAGTTAAATTTAAATGTATCGTATGAAAAGGCAAAATGCATTAAAATAATATTGACTAAAATTAATATTTACTACAAGAGACACGTTTTGTGTAGCACTATTTATAAAAGAGAATTGTAAACTTTCAGTATAAATAATTCATTACACTTTACATTTACAATAAATCCTTTTTGACACGAGACAGCGAAATATTTCAAATCAAAACGCATTACTCGAAAAAATTAAAATGCTGTGACAGTCTTTCATGCATAAAATAACATTTTCCCATCAGAGAATCGAGAGAACAATATTTCCTTGAATAATAATATTTTCCGTCCAATCGAAATGACATTTCTCATTTCTCTAGTGAATCCGATTAAAGAGTATACTTATATTTAAAATGTACATCTGAAAAATAATTCTCGATGCATTGTGTTGAAACAAAATTCAAAACAAATAAGAAGAATATAAAATAAATTTTCAGTGTTTTGTTTCGTAATTTAAAATGCAGATATAATGGATTTAAAATATGTGCAATTCAAAAACAAGTGTTGCTAAACCAATTTTGTTTCATTAAATTATTCGTCTTGTTAAATTTCTTGAATACGTTCAAAAGGTTTCCTAATAATTTGGGTTAAAATCTGTGTGTATATGTTTTAAGAACGTTATTCGTTAATATATAATATTTTTCAAATGGAAGTTTCAGAATGATATTTTTACCTACTTTAGGTAAATATTTTCATATGTTATTTTTTACAGGGTGTCCGGGCTTAAATTATCCAAAGGTTATGGCTTTTTATTAGGAATTACCCATCACAGAATGTAATAAACTTTTCATCCGCGGATCGGGAAACACTGCGAGATTTTTTGGGTATAGTGCACGTGCATGCATTATTCAGCAATCACCGACGATAACCTTTTTACACTATGACTTCATTAGTAAAAATGTGGATGTCACAGTAAAAGATGCAATGCGTACTTTTGGTTAAGGGAATTTAAATCAACCACGTATATGTACAGCGACGTGTTCAACAGAATGGAATGCATGTCGTTACTGGCGTGCCAAATACACTTATCAGAACTCCTACACAATTATTAAAGAATACGGTCAACAGTGTCTTCTCTTACAAAAACTTAAGGATACATGCCAATTTGAGGTATCAGAGTTTCCGTCTCCTTTAAGGTATCCGACTACGTTCGGAACCGTGATTTTGCCAAAGCGTATAAATGGATAATATTTATGATATTTAGTGTCACTTAGATTTAAAAATCTATAAAAAACTGTTTTAAGAATAGTATTAGAATAAAAAATTATTTTTAAGTACAATATTTTTACGAAAAATGAACATAGAATGACCCATTTTCAAAATATTCTCCTTTTGTGAAAAATGCTTCTATTATAACAATATTTTGCCCGTATATAGCTCACACTTCTGTACAGAGGCTCAATTAGAATTTTTGAAATATATAACATAGAAGTGGGTTTATCCATATTTTACGACAACAGAGGAGAGAAATTTTAAGAAAAAAAACGCCGATATTTATTTCAATGGGTTGTAACTCTGAAAATAATGTGAATTTTTCCAAAATCATAGTTGAGTCTCTGTACAGAGGTCTGAGCTATATACAGGCAAAATATTATTACAATAGAAGCATTTTTCACAAAAGGAGAACATTTGGAAAGAAGGTTATTCTAAGTTAATTTCTTGCTGAAATATTGTATTTAAATAAAAGATTTTTGTCAAAATGTCCGTAAAACAATTTTATACATGTATTCTAATTTAAGTGACACTAAATGTCATGAAAATTATCTATTTATGCGCTTTTTTAAAGTCACGGTTCCGAACGTAGTCGGATACCTTAAAGTTCCTTATCATTGTTGGATCGATTTTGATGACGGAGGGTCCACATTCTGTTTTGTTTGAACACGTCGCAGTACACACGTGACTGATTTAAATTCCGTTTACCAAAGTACACACTTTTACTGCAACGTCCACATCTTTACCAATGAAGTCAGTGTGAAAAGTTGATCGTCTGCTATTGCTGAATAATGCGCACACGTGCGGCCGATCGAATTAAACCTAAAAAATCTCGGAGAGTTTTCCGATCCCTGAAGGAACAGTTTATTACATTTTGATGGGTTGTTCCGAATAAAAATTTATTACTTTTAAATGCTTAAAGTCCAGACAACTTGAGTATCTTTCATATAAAGGTCTCAGAATGATATTTTTACTTAATTTAGATAAATATTTTCAGATGTTCTTTTTATATAAATACTAGCCGTTGTCCACCTACATCACTGGATACTTCATGTTGTTGAAAAAGTACATAATGATGATATGTGTTCGATATCAATGACTTAGTATCTAGCTTTCAGATATATAAGAAAAACATTATATCCCTCTGCTCCTAATTTAAATAAGACAGGGCTTAAAATAAAACGGTGTTACAGCTACCTTTACGTTCCACAAACACTTCCCTAGAGCTCATTCCCGAAAAACCCACTTTAACAGATACCTACTCAGCAAAACTAAAGTTTTTGCAAAATTTCAAGTCTGTGGGTATAATAATTAATAAACGGGATTTTTTAAAATTCTATACTCACACACAAGTGGCTCCCTTCCCACCAAATAAATTATAAATTTAAAAATGTTTTTACTCGGTTTTCTAATACATTAATGAATTAAAAATTTTACTATGCCATTTACGTCAAAATTTGTGATCTATGTAGTAATAAAATAGAATATTTTTTTAAAAATTAAAATTATCGACAGTAGTGGTGTTTTATTTTATTTTAGCATTCTAATAAATATTTAATTTTTCTCTCCCCAAGTTAAATAAATTCTTATAAAGTTGATATCTGAAGCTTTTTCAAGCATCTTTCAGAATATTACCCCCTCCCCGCAAAAAAAAAAAAACACACACATTTTGCTTCAAAATATTATTAAGTAAAGAATAAAGTTTTCAAATTTCTAAAATGGAATAAAATAATGCATGTAAAACTAAATTTATTATTTACGTAACATTAGCAGCGATAAAATACAGCCTGCACACTCGGTGGCAAGAGCTAGAGTTAGTTTACATAAAACAAGTAATATAAAGAAAAAAAATTTTAACGTCAATTCCTACTTTGTTAGAAAAAACGCACTGGTGCCATCTGTTGTAGCTAATTGTAACTACAAGGGAATTAACGCAGAATAAATTTTAAATTAAAAAAATAAAATTTAAATAATTAATATTTGAAAAAACTGCATTAACAAAAAGTGTCATCAACTATAAGTTTTAAAAAATTTATTTGAACTTGATTGGATGAATAGAAATTATTTTATCAACGATTGAAAATTCCAACAAGATAAATAAATATATAGAGAGTGGGAGCTAATAGTAGGAATTGACAAAAGAAAGAATACTATGAATACTTAAAATATAAGCGCCATCTATTGGCATAAGAACCAAACGTATCTTCAGCACGTATGAAATCAGTGTTTTAAATAGTACTTTATTTGATATAATCACTAATAACAAAACACAATAAAAACCAACGCTTTATTTGTTTGAATTCACTTTTTCTTTAAGAAATTGCAATATCCATTGCTCCCGGCTGTTGATAAATGTTTGAAGAAAATCTAACTTGCTGAATCACGCGGGGATAAGTTTCATGACGGATAGAACCGTATTCGTTTGGTGTAGAGGGAAGAACTGGTTATAGGTTTATTTGAGTGTGAAATTAAGAAACCGAATCCTAGTGGATCAGATAGGATTGATTGCGAATGACTCGGATTCGTTTGAAGAGAAGAGAGCCTAACACTACACCTTTGTTTGCGAACTTCCTTAACATTCGATCTTAAAAAATCTCTACTCAACAAAAGAAACATGTTTACAGAATTTAAAATCTATAAGGGTGTCTAATAATACAAAAATGGATTTTTTTTAAATCTATAATGCCTCGCGTCCCCTTTAACTCCTTTCCCTCAGGGTTGAATTTCCGTAAGCCCCATTGTTAGAGTATCTCTGCTCAACAAAAGAAACATGCTTACAAAATTTTTGCATGGTGCAAAATTTTAGAATTACATTAGATTTTAAAGTTTCGGAGATTTCGAGAGGAATTAGGGCTTGAGTCGCGTTTCTCTCATGTATATGTAGATTTATAGAAATATGGTTTGAAGGTAATATTTTTAAGTGGATTCAATTTATTTTAAACATATTTTCATCTTGCAAAAAAAAATAAGCAAAATATATATTAAAAAAAGATTTATTTTTATATAATCCTGTTCAATTTATTTTCAAACTCTTTGTCTTGAAAACATATAATATTTATATTTAAAAACAAATTAACGATTACTAAACGTTACAAGTTATTTTCAACTTAGGAAAGCATACACCAAAAGGTAATTTAACTCAAAACAATTATGTATATAAGTGAATACACACACACAAAAAGTACTTGAGAGTTAAAATGTGCTGATTGGATACTTATATTCTAAATTCTATTACATATGTCAAAATTTCTAATTTCTTTACATATTTGAAACAGAATATTTTATGGTAATTTAAGTTTTATACGTTTAATAGTTAACAAACTAAAAGGAGAATTTTTAATATTATCACTCGTACACACACATTTTATAATTTTTATAATTCAATTTTTGCAATATAATGGAGGGTCACAAATTGTTGAAATTGAGATTCGTTTTTTCCTTAATTGAAATTAGGAAATAAACATTTCTTTTTCAATTCCTCTCTCTACTATTAGTTCACTCTCTCCCTATATATATATATATACATAAATACATATTCTACAAATTTTGAATCGTTAATAAAATACTTTCTATTCATCCATTCAAGTTCAAGTACATTTTTTTTAAACTTGTAGTGGATGACACTTAATGTTAATAAGTTTTTTCAAATACTATATAATTCATTAATTAAATTAAAAAATGAGTAAATAGTAACAAAATTTCTTCTTAAGATATTGAATTGAAATTTTCGGAAAATATTTTATTTATTTGTATCTCCAGTCTAGACTATAATCTAATCTCTGTGTATATATTTATGTATTTTCTTGTACTTTATGTGAGAAAATAACATTAGTTTTTTGTAAGAAATTGAATTCTTGCATAAAAAATGACATATTTAAAAAACTTTCAGAAGTATTAGAAATCTTACAGCTCTGAACACAGATAATGACGTTATTCATGTGCTACATAAATATTATTCGAATGTATTAAATAGAATTTTCAATACAAGGTTTACCGTAACTGCAATTTGTCACTAAAATTTCACTCAAAATTCCCAATTTATCCATTTTTTTTTTTTTTTAATTTTGTGGAAATTGCACTTGAATTACTAGTTTTATTCCCCATTTCAAATAAGAAAAAGTGCTTATTTAGTTGAAAATTTATAAATTTCAAAAAAAGGTCCTCCGAAGGTAGTCACATACTTTAATTGAAACTTTTTAATAAAATAAGTAACTAAAATAATATTTTTCTTTGATGACCTAGTTAAGAATTGACTTAAATTTGTTTTATATGACTTGTTTATTTTAAGATCTGTTTTGTAATGAAAAATTTAATTACATTACAAAACTCAGCGCATATTGAGAAAATACTGTAATGTAAAAATTTGAACTTTGTATAATATACACATTCCAAAGGACTTAATTTAATGTAATTGTTACAGTGTATTGTATTACTAATAAGAGCTGCGTAATAAGTGAATATTTAGAAATCTTCGCGAAGAATTATGTAATGAGAAACAATTGAAGAAAGGATCTATATTTTCTAATGATAGCAATAATTAAACTCAGAGTAATAGCTTATATTACGCTGCATAATGATCACTAGTAAATAGAGCTCATTAAATTCGGAGAAACAATTCTGAAAGATTACATCCAGTTTATTTTTGTTACAAAGTTAATTTTAATGTAAACATTTCTTCGAATCTTCGAACATCATTAGATGAAAACGGAAGTCGTTCGCTGCTTTTATGATAGAAATGTCTTCATTAATATCGACTACCGAAACACACAATGCATTAGAATTTATATATTTAATATTTAATTATGCTTTTACAGAATGGAATTGCTCTTTAAGCACCCAAAAAATTAATGTACTGAGGATTGGAACTGGTATTCCAGGACAGCTTATAAAATGGATACACGAACTTAACGAAGAAGTACAAATCATGATACATTAATAACAAGGATAATTTATTTGTTGATTGTATTTTGTTCCTTGAATAAAATATATTCCCTTAATTAATATTTACTTGTACTTCCACAGGTCAAAGGTCAGGTCGTCGTGACAGACCTATATTTATGTCAAGGAATGGCTACCGTAAAATCCGGCATATAACGTGCTTTTTTTCTACAAAAAATAAGTTCTAAATTTACGCATGCGTGTTATAAGCCGGGTATAAAACCATAGCCTTAACAATAACAAAAAATATTAACATAAAAAAAAAAAAAAAAAAAAAATGAAGACATTTACATTTATCGAAATACTGATTACTTAAAAGCAATGACATGTTTTATGAACCAAAAGAGTTGTAGCTCTAGAAGTATACTATTTTTTCAAAGGTCTAGGATAATACCTCGAATAAATGACTTCAAAACATAAGGACATTGTATACTAAGGTTTTAGATTTCTTCGTAAAAAAAGTGGTGCTTGTTATACGGCGAATATGCCTAAAAATTTAAAAAATGTGGATTGAAAGAATAGGTACGTCGGATTTCTCGGTAATTTTGATGATGGTCCCCAATTCATTGTCAAAAGTATTTAAGTAGTGGTGTAATTTATTTCAGTCAATGAAGTTAAGGTATGATTGAAAACAAAGTAATAGATATATTTTTCTCTTATGGGCTGCATATTGGAAACTAAGCTTTCGCAGACACGGCAAGTCCCCCTAATTTGAAAGCCATTTTAGGGTGGCACCATTTAGTGGCAGTCCTCGCTACGGAACTTGGACGCTTGAAATAATTTTTAATTCAAGCTCTCTTTGAATGGTAAATATTGCTTTGGTTTAGTTTTGCCGAGAGTTCCAGAGCCAATTTAATGCTCAAGGGATCTTCTACAAGCCACATAATCATATCAAATGCGTGACTACGATTTTCACATCCAGAAAATAAATAAACTCTAGCTGGGATCGAATTGGCAACTTTGGATTTACGAAGTGGGCACGAAAGAAAACAATAAATATGATGGAATAAAAAAGAAATTATTTCATTCTCGAAATTTAACACAATAGAGGGACGTCGAAAAACACCCAGTTATACTTAAATTATGTTAAAACAGTGTAACGCAATGCATAAATGAAATTGATAAAAATATGATACAATAGTTAGTGCAGCAGTAATAAAATGAATATAAAGTTATATTTCAGTGTGTATTTAATAAATAATGTAATAAAATATTTATATATATATATATATATATTAATAATACTAAATTGGATAAAATAGCAATTTAATTATGTAATATATATATATATATATACAGTCGGATCTTTATATAACGAAGTCGCTAAATCCCGGAAAAAAGTTCGTTATATAGAGGTTCATCATTTAATATACTTTATAAACCGCATGAAATAAATTTTAAATTCATAAACACTATATATTTAAAAAAAAGTAATTATTCGCACCTTTTTTTTAAAAAATTAATATATGTTTATTTTATATATATTACCCATCAAAAAAGAAAGAAAGGAAAAAAATACAATGAAAACAAGAAAAAGAATGTCGAAGAATTCACTGTATTTTCAATATTAAGAAAATAATGTTATACTAAAATCAATGAATTTTAAAGACAATTTATAATTTAAAGCATACAAGTAATATTAAACATGCATTATTTTATAATTAGGACTCGGGACAACTCCACTGAGGTTGAAAGAGAATACCGAAGATGTTTCTAGTGAACTGGGCAATGGAGGTTAAAGGTTGCACTTCTTGGATGAAACGTTGCTCTCGGCGAGTTAGGGTCTAATAAAACCAGTTCAAGATTTATGACCACCATAAAATGTGTTAAAGAGAAAATAACTTGAAATTTTTTCAGAAATACTTTAAAAAAAGGGAGAACAAAAATTGAATCATAAAAGAAAAGGTCCGTTATATAGAAATTGTACTTCGCTGTAGAGAGGTTAATTTACGAAGAAAATCGTGAAATGTTCAAGGTTCTAGAAAAAAGTTCGCTATATAGAAAAGAGAGGTACATATAGAGTTTCGTTATATAGAGGTCCGACTGTATATATAGGCGTGAGTGCGCGTGCGTGTGTGTAATAATTCGCGTTACTCTAAAAATGTAATAACTAAATTAAGAGTTCTATACTTCCGGTTGGCGTCGTTTATATAGTATACAGATATTATTTGAATGCTCTTGAAGTTTTAAACTGCTTGGTAATCGCAATCAAAACCATTTGTGTTTTGTTATATATATCTAGTAGTTTTGTGTTAAAATGTTCCGGCCTTGTTAATATGTTCTGTATAAAATAATAAAGCAAGATGCATCAACCAACAAGCTCTCTCATTCGTTTTGACACGACTACAACATAAATATTTCAATTAATGAAACGTAAATATTTTTGGTGAAGTGTTTTATAAATGTATCATGACGAAAAATAAAATTGATCCAAAAATAGTAGCTAAAATTAGAAGATTATACAAATTTAAAGATTTATTAATAATGATATGTTATTCACATGTAACATTTTGAAGGAATGTTGTGCACTTTAAACTTTAATGAGATCCATTCCAAAAAATAAATAAATTATTCGAAAGGTTTTGAAGAAATGTTTGAAATATTTTCCACGAATTTCTGATCGTATCTTTACTTTCAAGTTATTTAAAATGATCTAATTTATATTTCTTGACACTATTTTTATTATATTATGTGTTTGATTTCTAGTTTTTCTAATGTTTAATCCATAATAGAATTATTCAAAAAATATTAAATTGAAGTATTTGTTTTACATTTGATTACGAAACGTTTTCAGATGCTTTCAACAAGTTAAAAGAAAAATTATCATATTTATTCTAAATGCAAAATCAAGGATTTTATTTGCGGAGTTGTTTCCGATGTTTACAAAAATACTTGAATAATAAATTATAATCATTTCAAAATATCGTATATCATATTTGGGTAAAATATAAGGACTCTATTATTACCAATTTTCTTCTCAATTATACCACAATTTGCGTTTCATAGTAATAAAAAAAATATACTATATATATATATATTACACTATACTGAAAATAGTGCATCTATACCAGAGGTCTCCAAAGTGATAGCCCACGGACCAATAGAAGTCCGCGAGAAAATTTCGCTGGTCCCCAGAAAAATTTGAGTGGAATATACTTACTCATCACATTAAGTTATGTTTTAAGATGCATTGAAACATAATTCAATTCATAACAATACGTGAAAAGTTATAAAAACGCTACTTCATAGAATAACGACACGGTAAAAAAGTCGTACTACTTTAGCTGCATCGTTTCAGCTACATGTTTTGTCTCGTCTTGCTTCGCACTCTTCTAATGTTTCACTCTCCTGTATATCACATATGTATATCAGTTGAATCATTTAAAGGTGGGCTTACGGACGTATTAAGTTCAATATACGATTTCTTCAATATATATTTGATCTCAATTTGAAGTAAATGCAGTTCTTCGTCTTGTAGTTAAACATTGGATCCAAATATCCATAATCTTATTTCAAGTAAGCAAGAACATCCATCATACTAAGAATGTGGGATGCTAAAAATTTGATATACTTAAACCATTTTTTTAATTCTTTTGTTTTTGCAGTTTTTGTTTATTTTATTATAATTAAGCTTTCATAATTTGGTACAATTAATAGTTTCATTTTATTAAATAGGTACATTTTATGCGTTCATCACAATTTTTTTTTATAAATATATTTAAAACTTAAAAAAATCCTATTAGTGATTCGTGGGATTTAAAGTATGAGTTTACTGGTCCGTGACGACTGCTGACCTACACTGTAGGCAGCATAGGTGACGGTGGTATCTTTGGAAGTGGCGTGCACATTGAAACACCTGATGGTACATTTGACATAAAGTTTAGAAATAATAATTGCTGTTACGTTTTTAGGTCTGAATATTGCAATATATAAGGCATTGCAATTTATTGACACTGCTTCTCACCTTGTCTTCAGGGGCATTTGGAATTTAACCGACAGTCGTGCTTCTATACACAGCACCTTTCTCATTGGACAACTATTGGGGATATGACAAGCCTAAATATACTGGATCTTGTGTGGTCGACTTTCTTCTAAACACTCTTTCAATGGGTCTCCTCCCATATTGCATTGAATAGTAACGATATAGCCGATAGTTTGGCCAAGTCTGCCCCTGCTGACACCTTGCGGAGTAACACTTGTCTAAATTTTGTCGAACTCTCCTCCTTTAAAAGAATAGAATTAAATGCACTTTGGAGAATAACCCCTGCTTACCCTTGGTATTATGACAAAATACCTTGTTGTGCCACCAACTTAATATTCTTAGGGATCAGTCGACAGCTCTATTATGCACTTTTAATGGCCACATCAAATCTATTACTTTTCAATAGGGCCGGAAAGTCTTTCCAGAGTGCTACTAACACGAGACTTATTAGGTCATATAACCCAGTCATACTCTTAATTGCTTGAATTTTACCATTTAAGAGGTCTTAGGAAATCCAATTTTATTTTCGGAGTTTTTGGCGTTTTCTGGTTTTATGGAAATGGTGTAGCTAAAGTACACCCCCCCCCCCCATCTGGGATAAGAAACAATAACAACCAATTTGAGTATTTTGTGTATTCTTTGTAC
>BMAV01003180.1:284019-305580 GCA_019973955.1 Trichonephila inaurata madagascariensis
AGTGAGTGAGTGATTATTAACGTCGCATTGTTCAGCTACACGAGGGCTTTTGGCGACGGACCACGTAATTTTGAACCATGGTCAAGTGACGTGGGCGACACCTAAGTTGGCACCCCCTCTCCTAACTACCACACCACACCAATGAGAGGACGTTTCAGCTCTCGACAGATTTAACGTGCATCGCTGCCCTACACGGCGGGTCTTTAGTGGTGAAGAGGGAGATACAAGAACTCAGGTGTCGTCCTCAACACCTGACCATGGTTTAAAATTACAATGTTTGTCACCAACAGCCCCTCGTGTTGCTTCAAAGTGGGACTTTAATAAACACTCACAGCTCGAATCCTCTAAGACAGTGATTCTCAAACGTCCAATATTGGTGACCCAATATTCAATCACAATTTTCAATGCACTCCCCTCCATACAATAACATTGCATTGAATACAATAATACTATACTTTGATGCTAAGGCTACAATAAGATTTAAACCTCTTAAGTTCCATCGGCGTATATAAACGTCTCGATCAGCTAAGGTTTTATTTTTCCCGTCGTGCATATGCGTCTGTCCGAAGTACGATTTTTTCTGTGAACTGTTATCCATAAAATTATTCAGAAGGCCTTGGAATACAATAAAAGAACCTTGACAGAGTGTTTGAGAAGGATGTGCTCATTTCAGAGTATTTGCTTATTTATTCCTTTTTGGTGGCATTAGGAAGCGAATTGCGTAACTTTTAATCGGCAGTTAAGGAATTAATTATAAACCAAAAAATTATCAAGATAATAATTATTTTTTATATAATTTTATATATGACAAGCTCATGGGGTCACTGGTAGTTATTTACTTGTTCTTAACTTAGTATTGTTAAATTAATTATAAAATACATTGGGCGGTACTGATACATTTATACGTGTATTATAACAGTGTATAAATATGTATTTTTTTTATCATGTCACAATGTATTTTTTGTTTCTTTTCTTTCAGTAAATTAGAAACTTTTTAAAAATTTTCTTTTGTTTCCTATTTTTCAATATGCTCGCACCCCCCTCGTACAGTTATTCCGCCCCTCAAGTGGGGCGCACCCCACAGTTTGAGAAACGCTGCTCTAAGAAAATCCTTAAGAGTGATTCTCACTATTACATAAATCGAAAGGTTTTCTATTGATTTTGAATCGAAAAAGTTCTTCATCTACACGATATCATCAATCATGGGGCACTAACATGGAATTAATTGCTTCGATGCCAAATCAAATAAATATTTTTTTCCTTTTGGAAAATTCTCATTTTTGTTCTACTTTTTGGTGCTATAGATTGTTTTATCAATTTTTTTTGGTGCATTTTGTCATGCAACTCTTAAAAAGGTGTAGAGACTATAATTTCATTTGCTCTTTATCTTTTTTCTCGAAGTTCTTTTAACTTCCCAACTTCTTTTCTGTATTCAATGCAGTTGATTGTGGGGAAATATGCAGAAAGGGAAATTTCGGAGCTAAAATCCTGGATAGTTAAGAAATATCCCACTTTCTCCCCATCAAAGAAATAGTTTTTAGAATAGTTGAATAAGGTTAGTAGTTATTCGACCAACCATTAGTACGAGTTCATTCATCTGGTTAATTCAGCTATTCTTTTAAATACGAACCGCTTTGTAGAATAAGAAATAAAAAAAAAATATAAAAAATTACGGCAGAAACTGATTTGTGAGCATGGGATTGCAAATTCAACTCTGAATCTCCGATTTACAATTTTTCAGCTTAATATAGAGATTCTCAAACTGTGGGGCACGCCTCTCTATGAGACCGTGATAACCCTACAAGGGGGAAGGGGGCTCAAACATATGGAAAAATTGAAAATAAAAGTTTTTTTTTAAAAAAAATTGCTTGTTTATGCTGAAAGGAAACAAGACAAAACACATTCTGACATAATAAAAAATACAATAAACTTTGCATATTTATTGCAATCTTTTCCAATTTAAAAACTAAAAAAGAAAAGTAACATAATAATAATCCCAATTATACTTAAAAGTAATTTACTTAAAATACCTATTACTTAAAAGGAACTTTTACAAAATTTAATACTTATCTTGATAATTTTCCGGTTTATAATGAGATCGTATTATAAAAGCTTTAACGTCAAAAAACAGCGTCATTGCATTCAATACATTGTTATTGTATGGGAAAGGGGGCGATGAAAATTATAATTGAAAATTGGGTCGCAAATATTGAAAGTTTTTAGAAATTCTGGCTTACTACCTAACCCTAGAAAATTCAACAAATAATACAGTTCTTGTGCACGGGAAATTCATTTATATTAAGGATACTTTTAGCAAGATTTGTATAAATGAATTAAGATGATATAACTATCATATATTAATTATACATTAGTCTAGCACCAGTGGCGTAACGGACAATATTAGGGCTATCCTGCAAACTCAGGCTTAGGCACCCAAGCCCAAATACGTGCTTAGCGTCAGTGAAAATTTGAGCCCTTTAGAGTCCCTGCTTCCCCCGCTCTCCGCAATGGGGGGGGGGTGCACGTTACGCCACTTTCTAGCACATGGGTTGGCAACCTTATAGGTGCAATGTGCTAAACTAATTCAACAATATGAGCCTGGGTTCCCCATTGTAAGAAATATTTGAAACAATTTGATTCTCGGGATAATATATTCAGAGTTAGGGAATAGTAGTCAAACTTATAGATTTGGAGTTTTATTATAAATTAATTTTGCATCACTTATATAAATACATTTTTTAAAATAAAATTGAACATAAAATGTGCGTGAAACTATTCCTTGGACAGAAATAAAAAAACACTTGCTTATATTATGCACCTCAGAGCTGCGAGTAAAATATGCACTATGAAACAAACGATCAGGAGAAATGTTACCAATTTCTTTAATAAAATTGACGACTCAGACAACAATTCGATCTCTAGCATCGAAAAATGTTCTCTTCTGTTCTGAATTTCCACAGTCCCAGATCAATCCTAATCGATCCTGATTTTCTTTAATTCCCTTAATTATCTTTAATCTATATTATTTACCTTTGGATTTTATTTTTAAATTCTCTCCATTTACACTATTCTATGATTAGTCAACTTCTCCCCTAAACTTAAATTCAAAAACATCTGACCTCTCTTATCAACCATTTTCACAGAAGCTCCACTGCATACCAACTCCCACACATTCTAACTTTTTATATCTAATAATCTTCTTTCTTAAATTCGGACTCCTTTTCTGCAACCGGCTTGGCTAGACATCGCTCCGCCTACTCCCATCACGAAAGTTTTTCTAAATCAAAATTTTCTCATCAAATTTTTATTTTTATATTGTTTTATATTTGTAAATTTATTCACGTCAAAGTAATTTTCCTTTTGATTATTTTTCATTAGGTATATATTAAATTTTAAATATTATTTATATTAAAAAAGGAAATTTAAAAGCGTTTTAATGTTATCCAAAATGTCTAGAAAGTAGATGAATGTTTGAAAGAATTAAGGGCTCCCCACCCACCACAAACTCTGGAAACTTATATTATACATATTATAAACATATTTATTTAAACAAGAAATAAACTACTTAAAATATAAGTATTTCTTCAATATAGTTAAATAAAAAACAAATATTTTAATGCAAACTTAGTCCTAGCACCCCTTTAATTCATATCACAATAATCAGAAATACAATTTGTGACATTCAACCTAACACAATTTTGAGCACTTATTTGTTAAAAAACTTTCTTGCGGGCACAAAATATTTTTCATATGAGAAAATACTTTTGTCAAACAGCCATATGGAACTAAAAGCGAAAATCAGATTACATGAAAGTTTTTCTTTAAACAATTAAATCTCTCCATCAATGCATCGAAGGATTTAAAATAACTGTCGATTTATTGTTAGAGTTATCTTTCGTATTTTTTCGTTAATCTATACATGTTGCTTTCCATATTCTAAAGATGTTAGTCCAATAAGCTTCATTTCAAAATTATCCATTTTTATCCATTAAAAAATAGAAAAATTTCTAGTGGTGTAGAGTGTCACTGAGAATTCTACTGCATGCCATAGTTTGCTAACCCCTGTTTTTACACAACTCTTTCTTGGTGAACTGGGATTTTTATTTCCATCAGTGTTTATGAATATCAGTTGAAGGAAAGTATTTCTTTATCCTTAAGTTATGGATTTCACGACAAATAAATACATTAAACGATTAAACACAATAACAAATATTATACTTATCAAAGTGGATACAAAATTATGATCAAAGTGTATAATCACATGCTTCTGAAAAAAAAAATTGTTTTGTGTTTTTTGTTTGATTGTAACATAACTATACTTCTGGGGATGGTTAAAACAAAAGGTTTTCCAGAACTTTGGTCTAATTATAGGATCTAATAATATAAAGTAACATAAGTTCATGCCTAAAAATATTTTGAGCAAGGTTTTTAAAGTGCAGGGAGTGTTAATTTACATCTCAATTTAAAGCCACTTTAGGGCTGTCCCCGACGGATATCGTAATTTTGAAATTTAGTCAAGTGACAAAGACAACAGAACATGCATACCCTCTCTAAACTTCCACACCACATCTTACTTGCATATTTACTCAAGAGAATCGAGCTCACCCAAATGGCTTCGATCTGTGAACTGATTCTCCTAGAAGATAATTAATTTATATACTAAACGAATACGTATACAAAATAGTCGTGAATGAGGGACCTTCCCCGAAATTCTTAAGAATATGGGGAAGAATATAAAATTCAGTGAAAGTAATTAAAAGTGGACCCTCATTGGGCGCCAGAATGTGATTGATAATAAAAATAACAACGCAAACTCACAGATGCTGTCTTACCAATGAGACAGGGAAATTTTCGAAAAAGAAGTATGGTACAAAATTCCACACCATGTCAATGGGAGAACTCAGTCGCAATAGATTGGACATTCATCAGCACACGGCAGGCTGGGCCGGCTCTAGCAGTTTTGCCACCCCGGACAAAAATAGAAAATGCCGCCTTTCTCTCTATCTATCTATATATATATGCATTATTATTTTTATGTTTTAAAAAGTACAAAATAATTCGAAATTAAGGATGTAATTACTTGTTATTATTTCAAACGAATGAAATGAAAAAGAAAGAATCGTCTATTTAAGCAGTCCAATTTTTTTCGAAAAAATAGTCTAATGGTGGGGATCACAAGCGTTTGTTTTAATTTATAATAACTACACTCAAGACTAAAATAAAGCATCTATGTGGCTCTCTATCTACCAAATCTCTTATTACCCGTGTCTCCTTTTGGATAGCGGAAATCGCACATCGTAAAAGTTAAAGGAATGTCAGTTGTGACCTCACTCCGGGATGTGGAGAAAGTTACTAATTAAAGATGTGTAAACATATAAAATTTTATGTTTTAACATATACTTCCGCCTCAAACCCTTCAAGTTTCAACATAAAAGAAATCTGTCATTAAATATATAGAGTACAAAATAACATACGTTAAATCAAATACCAAATTCACAATCAATAACATTTCAGGAAATATATCAAATTTTTTGTAATAGAAAAAATATATATTTTTCAAATTTGATCCAAATGCCGCCTTGAAATTTGCCGCCCCGGGCAGAAGTCCGGTTTGTCCGGCCCTAGAGCTGCCCCTGCGGCAGGGCTTTAGCGGCATTGCGATTCAAACTCATGACACGCTGGTATAAGTCCGTAGATTTTTCAAAGAATAATATTAAATGTATTAAGAAGCTGTGTGTGTGTATGCGTATGTATATGTGTGTTTGTGTTTCTGTGTAATTGAAAAGTCTGAAATGAATATTATCCAAAGTTTTGATATCATTACATTTTAATTTATTATTTTTCTCGAGACAGTAATATAAATTATACTAAAATAGCGTTTCTCAAATTGTGGGGTGCACCACCTAGAGGGGGGGCGGGATAACACTACGTGGGGGGCACGAACATATCAAAAAGTCGAAAATGAAAGATTTTTAAAAATTATTATTTTACTGAAAGTAAACAAACAATACATTCTGGCATAAAAAAAATAAAATTAACATTTACACTAATACAATACACTTATAAATGTATCAGTACTGCCCATTCTATTTTATTATTAATTTAACAATAATAAGTTAAGAACAAGTTTAATAATTACCAGCGACCCCATGGGATTGTCATATATAAAATTATATACAAAAATTAACTTTTTTCCTGATAGTTCTTTTTTTTTGGTACGATTTATAAATAATCCCTTAACTGCCGATTAAAAGTTACGCTATTCGCTCCCCAATGCCTCCGTTTTCCACGTAGGCGCTCGTATGTGATGTATGGGGGAGGAGAAAAGGAATAAATAAGGAAATCCTCTGATATAATGAAATCCTTCACAAACACTGTCACGATCCTTTTATTGAATTCCATAGACCTCGGAAAAATTATACGGACAGCAATGCACAAAAAAGATCGTACTTCGGAAAGACGTATATATACGTCCCGGCATTACAGTTGAGTGATACGTATATAGGAGAAGTTAAGTCGTATTGTAGTTTTAGCGCGTCAGAGTATAATATGATTGAAGTCAATGTAATGTCATTTGTATTGAGGGGGAGAAGGCGCAATGAAAATTAGGATTGAATATTGGGTCACAAATATTGAAAGTCTGAAAAGCACCGTACTAAAAAGTTATTCTGCGAGTCGATTTCTTTCTCTAAATCATTTATAGATAAGTGATTTAAATAACACAAAGTGTATATATAAATACCTGTATTTAAATATTTTGAACTCTCAAATTATCTTCTAAATAAG
The DNA here is from genome assembly GCA_019973955.1 of Trichonephila inaurata madagascariensis. Classification (NCBI taxonomy): domain Eukaryota; kingdom Metazoa; phylum Arthropoda; class Arachnida; order Araneae; family Nephilidae; genus Trichonephila; species Trichonephila inaurata. The sequence goes on from BMAV01003180.1 coordinate 290,806, forward strand.
CAATTCTTAATTAAAATTTCGATTCGGATTCGGTATAACTACAAACATTCCACGATTAAAATCGAAACTTGTAGCACTTATCATCATTTCTAATCATTAAGTCATAAAGATGAAATAATAACATCTGTCATGAGCTTATGCAAATGCACTCTTATAATTACCAAAATAGTAGTGAGACATCGCAAACACATTGCTCAATAATGCATTTGATCACGGGACTCGCTCTCTTCAACACGCAAACCGCAATGAATTCTAATTACACACGTATTTCTATTAGCATTTTATTACAACCTTTTTAAACTCATTCCAGAAATGAGAACGCGTGTCACCTTGTTCAGAAAATTCTTCTACTTTCGGACTTGAGCGATAAAACTTTATTGCCAGATGTGTAAAACTTCAATACTTTTCGAAACGAATTCGACAAATATATTCATTTTCGGAATCTGGCTTGTCTCGTAATCAACTCCACCGCGTTTTCTTCACCATTTTTCTAAATTAATGGCGATATTACTTCACTTCGAACTGGCAACGTGGAATTACCGGAAACACGTGCCAAAATCCAACACGCAGCGCTCAGTGATTCGTTCTAATTAATATATTAACGCGCCACGTCAAACATCAGCGGTACTTGGAGCAATATGGCGAGCTTTGAAACAAAAGAATTCGAATTTATAACCGCTATTTCAGGTGCACCAATCCTCGTCTTCTAATTGGATGAGAACGTCCGCACGGCTGAAGCTCGAGGGAGTGAAGTATCCGTTACGTCATTACTAATTTATGTACACGTCCACGGACGATATGTAATTCTCGGGGGGAAGCACGTATTTGGGTCGCAAAAGACGAAAAGTTCTAAAATGATTTGGGAATTTGAATTCGCCGAGTGAATTATATGCGCTAGCTGAGAAGGAGTTTTAGAGGAAATTAAGATTAACTCCCAGAGTTTCATTGGCACTAATGCTCTGTCAAGTTTCAGAAGTCTGCTGGGTTCGCTTGCTCAGAGGATATAAAAGAAATGAACATTAAAATATTGTGATTAATTTGTAACCAGTTAATATTAAATTACTTGGGAAATACATTCAGCTGATTTTTCTCTCAGGAACTAGTATTTATAATACATATATTATATATATATATATATAGAAGCACACGGTTTCCGATATGAAACTTTACAACCAAAATATTCTATAAACTTCTTTTCACAGGTCAATTTTCTTATTGAAAAATTACTCTCTATATAGTGCAGCATTTCTCAAACTGTGGACCGCACCTCCTAGGGAAGCATGATATCTCTACGAGGGGGCGCTAGCATGTTTAAAAGTTGAAAACAAGAAGTTATTTAGAAAAATTATTAATTTACTGAAAATAAACACAAAAAAAATACATTCTGACCTAAGTAAAATACACATCTAGACCGCTGAAATACACTTATAAATGTATACTGCGCAATATATTTTATAATTAATTTAACAATACTAAGTTAAAACAAATTGAATAATTACCAGTGACTCTAGGGACTAGTCATATATAAAACTATATACAAAAACTTACACTAATTAACTTAATTTGTACGATTTATTATTAATCGTTTAAATGTCTGTTCAAAGTGATGCGATTTGCTGTCCAATGCCACCATTTTCCACGTAGGCGCTCATATGCGATGTATAAGAGGGGTGGGGAAGAAGAAATGGAATAAATAAGCAAATTCTCTGAAATAAGTAAATCCTTCTCAGTCACTATAAAGTTCTTTTTATTGCATTTCAAGACCTTCGAAATAATTTTATGAATAGCAGAGCACAGATAAGGTTATATTTCGGAAAGACGCATATATACATCCAAGGTAATTAACACTTTGGCTGAACGAGACGTTTATATACGCCGGTGGCACTTAAATGGTTAAAGTCGTATTGCAGCTTTAATGTCAAATTATAGTATTATTGAATTCAATACATTGTTATTGTATGGACAGGGGGAGCGATGATAATTTTGGTGGAATATTGGGTCGCAAATATTGAAAGTTTGAGAAGAACTGCTCTATATAACACAGCTTTTCTCAAACTGTGGAGCGCCCCTACTAGGTGTGTGTAATAAGCCTAGGTGGGGGGCATGTCGAAAAGTAGAAGACAAAAGATTACTTTAAATATTAATTTACTGAAAGGAAGCATAAAACAGAATATATTCTGAGATAATAAAAAAATAAAATACACATTTACACTGATATAATACACTTTTAAATTTATCAGTACTGCACAATTTATTTGATAATTAGCTTAAAAGTTCTAAGTTAAGAACAAGTATATTAATTACCAGCGACTCCATAAACTTGTAATATTATTTGAGAAAAATATGCAAGATGTTGGGCATAATTTTATTTGTAACCAAATGCAATTCTAAATATCTAAAATAAATATTAAAAAAAAAAAAAGAGTAAGAAAGTACTGCAAAATAAGATGAGAATTTTTTTGAACTATTTAAATTTTCAAAGTATGGCATTATTGCTCTTTTACTAACTTAATAGAAATATGTTGACTTAAGAAAATCATAGAAATACTGCTTTTAGTATGTCGTGTCCTTATTGACCTTCATTTAAGCTACAGAAATATTTAATAAAATGGGCGTGAAACTTTAATTGATTTCTAAACTTTGCTTTTTCTTCTAGAAAGCTTATTAAATCTCGTAGAGTGTGAAGATACTTTTTTTAAAAAAAAAATATTTATCCATTCACACATTCCACACAGTGCGACAGGCAATGATTTATTGTATCTCATCCCAACGTTGCGTGATTGATCATTGTAAATTTATTCACTATGTAACAATAGAAAAGAAACTTCAGTGAAATTTCATATGTATAATGCTCCTTTTTTTACCAATATGTTTCAACATAGAATTCATTTTATAGAAAAAAAACTTGTAAAATATAATGGATCTCAAATATAGCCAACAAAGTGAATATGTTTGTACAAAGAAATTGTATTGCTGTCTGCGATGCAACATTTTGTTAATATAAAACTGCCGTAATCTTGTTTTTAAAAAAATCTTTTCTTGATTACATTGTAACAAGTTATATATAAAAAAAAAATTGTCAATTCCTACTTAAACCAACAAAGAAAAATTTTATTTTAGCTACTTTTTATTAAATAGTTACAATTAATATAAATATGTCTATACATAGGACAGAATCACAACATTAAGTGGTAATTAATTTTTATTAATTATCCTTTAAGTATCGTATTTTCATCCAAAACAATCGTGTATATAAATTTCAGTTCAACTGAATACTTTAACACGTGAGAATAAAACCTTTTCACAAGTTTTGACACAAGTCGCCAAAAGGGTCGCTAAGTCGCCAAAAATGATGTCAACGTGGTTGTATTTGGAATTCTTTAAATAATTAGTTTTAATCAATTAAAAATTTTATTAATTATTAATATTTTATTGTATTGTCATCCAAAATAATCCTGTATATAAAATTTCAGCTCAATGGAGCGCTTTAAAATGTATTTTATTAACGATTGAAAATTCCACCAAGATAAATAAATATATAAATAAATAAATATATAGAGATTGTGAGCTAATAGTAGGAATTGAAAAACACTGTAGTTTTGAGAGTGCGCTTTATATGGTAAAATCAGAACAACTGGATGTACGAAGTGTGACACACAAAAAAAACGAGACTGGGTCAATAAATCATCGTACTTACAGAATCAGTTTTCCATAGCACTATCCCCTTCAAATTAGTTCTCTTCAGCCTTCAGACACTTTTGCATTCGGTGCTGCCCTTGCTGGTAACAGTTCTGGAACAAGATTTTTGGAAGTATCTTTAGAATGTTTTCCGTTTTCCCCTAAACTTCTTCAGCTGAGATCAAATGGGTTCCCTTTCAGCAAGATTTAATTGTAGGCAATAAAAAAAAAGTCTCATGGGGCTAAATCAGGTGAATAAGAAAGATTCTCTATCATAATCTTCTTTTTGCTAGTCAGAAACGGCTTGACAGATAGGGACATGTGAGCGGATGCATTTTCTTGGTGCAAAACACTCCCGAATTCTGGCCTTTTTTCCCTCATTTTTTCAAGAAGTCCTTTTAGTCACGAAGTTTATATCACGAATTTTGGCAATGTTTGGGACTGTAATGGCATACCTTGGGCACCCAGCACGTTCATCAACTTCTACACTGACCCTTCCCCCTGAAAACCTCATATACCATTCAAACACATGTATAATAGACAAGGTTTCATCTCCATAAACCTCGGTTACTATTTGAAAGATTTTCATGGCTGATATCTTAAGTTCTAAAAGAAACTTGATGTTGATTCGACATTTTTCCGGCAGAGTGTAGTTGCACATGTTCAATTGATGATGCAGTACAACTAGCGTGATTGATTAAGACGAAACTGACCACATGAATAGAGGCAGTGTGTTGAAAGATGTCACCAAAAACAGTTTTGCCAGCAACACTCTTAGTCTCGTTTTTTCTGTGCCATGCCTTGTATACCTTTCGTGCTGCATGAATCGCGTGAATTATATAAATGCCGTATATTTCCAAATATAAGTCGATCACGGTATAAGCGGAGAGTGATTTATTTTTTTAAATTTACCCAAAACTTGAAACCCGTATATATGCCACATTAAAAAATGATTGAAACAAGTAATTTAAAAAAAAAAAAAATTAAGTCAATTCCTACTTAGATCCACAAAGATTTATTATTTTAGCTACTTTTCATTAAATAGTTACAATTAATATAAATACGTATATACAAATGACAGAATCACAAGATTATATAAGGGGATATTATTTGTTATTAATTATCATTAAAGTAGCGTATTGTCATCCAAAACAACCACGTACATAAAATTTCAGTTCAACTGAATGTTTTAAAACGTGAGAAGAAAACCTTTTCAAGTTTTGACACAAGTCGCCCAAAATGATCCCAACGTGGCTGTATTTGTAATTCTTTGAATAATTAGTTTTAATCAATTAATTGTTATTAATAATAATTAAATTATTGTATTGTCATCCAAAATAATCATGTATATAATTTCAGCTCAATCGAGCGCTTTAAAATGTATTTTATTAACGATTGAAATTCCACCAAGATAAATAAATAAATAAATATATAGAGAGCGTAAGCTATTAGTAGGAATTTTGATAATTGATGTAATTTTAAAACATATTGCCATGAGCGCGAAAATAGTGTTATATGGGTGGAATATTTTTTAATAAAACTGACATGAAATCAAATACGAGATATAAACGATGATAGTTTTCTTTCTGGTAACCCTAAATAAAACGAGGTACTTAAACGAGGTTATTTTGGTACTTACGTACTATTGCAGCCCTATTGACGACATTGAATAAAACCACTCAATATGAAGCACGTAGTTGAAAATACTATAAATCATAAGTAACTATAAATAAATAATAATTAACAACAAAAATCAGTAACTTTTTTTTAACTTAGTTAAATTTTTGTTCTACTACTATTAAATATGTATCACTTTTATTTAAGAATTAAATCCCCAATTCGTATTTCAGTAATCGAACTTGAAATATCAACGAACAGTTAGGTTTAGGATGGCTGCACGAGGAGAAATATGAAACGAAGTACATGGTTGCTAATTCAGAACGTACGAACTTGCCGTTGACAATTTGGTGAGTTATCTTGAAAGCTGGTGACTCTCTTTGCCGGTAATATTTTTTAAGTCACTTTTCTTCCAATTATACGTACGGCATCTAACTATCGACTAATGTTTAATGCCTTCCTGGTAAAACTCGCCATTGATGATTGAATGCATTCCTCTAAGTGAACTTGAATTTTACGAACGTTTTGGAAATTCAGATCCAGATACGAGCTTTAACTCAGATTCAGAATTATGTTAACGTCACACTAGTCGGCAACATGAAGACTATTGGGGACGGCAGAGACATCTCAAGGCATGGGCTAAATGGGACCAGGCCCAGGGCCTCGGCCATAATGGGGGCCTCGTCTGATTCTCGGATTAGCCCTAATAAGATCATTATTTAAATAATTTCCCCGTCAAATGATTTCTGGTTGTATTCTCTGGAAAATAGGGAATTTCGCCCGATATGTCAACTGGTTACATTTGATGATCGTCGTCCATGAATAGGCCGATATCTACTACCATACACCATCATTACTCATTCAACCAAAAGGCTGAATGAGTAATGATGTCAGTCGAGCCGCTTGTAAGATTGTAAGTCATGCACATTTATTTAATTTGGGTAATTGTTTGTACGAGAATTTGACAACGTATGCAGTGTAATGTCTACTTTAAGGTTCATAGATGGGGCCTACATTTGTGTAAGGCCAATTGCCTGCTTTTGCGCAGGGGCCCAGGGCTTCAAGACGTCTTAAAACGTCCCTGAGTGACGGCTCTTTTAATTTGGAACATTGGTCAAGCGGCGACGACACCTGAGCTGGCATCTCGCTCTCCTAACTACAATGCCACACCAATGGGAGGACAGATTTAGACACCAACGTTGAAGAATTACGTGACTTTTCCTTTTTCAATTAGAATACAAATATAATTAAAAATACTAAAAAAGAAGATTAAAATTGCTTACGCATGGCTAACGGAAAATGTTTAAAAAATTCCTTTTTTGCTAGATTTTTTCCCCCGAGATTAAAGGATCCACACACACAAAAAGTTCTAAAAATTATCTACTTACACACGAAAATATACAGTATCTTGTTTTTTTTCTTAATGTAGTTTATATATATATATATAACTGGTAGTGTATAAATACCAGAGGTAACATCTATGTACTTTCCTTAGATGAAAATGGGTTTAATACGCCAAAGATTAATATTTTAAGCGGTCTCAGGACCCTTAACATGCATTTCTCCATGCATTTGAAAAAAAACATCCTTCTTCAAACCAATGTAACTTAGCAATAAAACAAAATAATAATTTGAAATATTTACCACATGATAATCATATATATTTTCATTATTTCTCAAATTTTCAGAGAATTTGAGAATACATTTAAAAAGTTATAAAGAAATATAAATTGAACAATTTTTCAAAAATATGAAAATGAGTATTTTACACCGTGCAGGGTTCTCTGATCAAAATTAATTTTATTTGGTAAAAAACTGTTTACTTTTGAAGTTATGCTAACTTTTAAGAAAAATTTAGAGAGAAAAATATCTATTAAATACAATTACAACGAAAATTTTAAGATTTTAAGAAAAAAAAATTAATAAAAATTTAAATAAAAAAAATTCTATTAATTTTTTTTTTAAAAATTTTTGTATAAGTTATGAAGAGCCTTATTTTGAACAAGCGTATGAAATTCCAAATTGATATCATAAATAGTTTCTGAAAAATCCTGGGCGCAATCTAATTTTTTGTTTGTTTGTTTGGTTTGTTTTGAGAAAAATTAAGTTATAAAGCTAAGGAAGAGATAGGGTTTGTTTAAGTTTTGATAGTTATTTCTCCATAACTTCGGAAGTTTTCACAATATCAACACAATTTTGGTATCAAAATGATCAGAAATGATCAGAAGCTTTAACATATACATTTTTCAAACTTTGAAAAATTTGTAATTTAAGAATCCTGTGAGCTCTTAAATTTTTTTTTTTTTTTTGCCCTCAAATTAAATTTGAATATAAAGTAAATCATACTATCTTCTCTAAAAAATGAGTTTCTTTAAAATTCAAAGGCCATAGATATGCATCTTTATGAATTTGTCAAAATCTTCCGTAATTAAGCAAATTTTCTGCAATTATTTCAACTTTTTTAAACCTTAGCAGATAGAACAATCGATAAAGAAGGTGCACTTTCTTTCTTTTCCAAAATTGGACTTCTATCTATTGAAACAATGCGTCAAATAAATGTGTTTCTCCTACAAAGAAATAAAACAAAATGAGAAAGAACATTTTCACAGCAAACATTATAATGAAGCATCCCTTGTATTTGATATCTGAAGATATTGGAAACACAGAAGAAAAAAACAAACAATAGTTGTAATATTTATCCAACATCAGGAAAGTAATGACGTAATAAAGAACAAAATGATTCTCATTACTCTCACAAGCGAAATAAATGTCTTTTATTTTTCAAAAACGGTCTCATGTTGCCAATATTGAAAAACAATACTTTGCTCAAGCACGATATATATCAATGGTGGAAGCACAAGTTAAATCAGATAAATATGAGTGGTACCTATTGATTGGCTGTGTTTCCAAGGAAATACAAAAAGTAAAAATGGAGTTTGTTTTCATTTTTGACAAACGAGCATTTCAGTCATGTTATGTCCGGCAGTTTTCAAAACAGATTCTTTTTCTTTTTCTATTCTTAAAAAAAAGGTAAAACCTCCTGCAGATTTGTGCAGAGTGGACAAGATGAAAAGAGGCCTAGCTTGAATACAGAAGTGGAAATACTCACAAATAAATAAATTATTTATGTATTGCAAATGTTATTTTAAAAGTAGTAAATATAGAATATTATGAATAAAAACATACTGAACATTCAGTAATTCAAAAGAGGCAGTGGCGTAACATACACTTCCGCACCTCTCGCATCTGAAAGGGACCCAGGATTGTAGGGGCCCAAAGCCTGACTGACACCAAGTATGTAACCTTTGTAAGATCCGGCTTGGAGCCCAAAACCTGATTTTGCATGATATTCTACGTTATGCCATTGACAGGAGGTGTTGAAAGTGTTTTCCATGAGCTTCAATACACAAATTAGGACGTATCAATATGTTTTCGAAAACTTTTGCCAGTTCATTTGATGTGATTTCCGCAATTATATCGTGAATGTTCATTTTCAACTTTTCATGTGTGGGGGTTGTTACTGTACACTTTACCCTGTAAGTTAACATTCAAAAAAAATCTCTGGTAGACAGATCGAGTGATCTGAGATGCCAGAAACTGCAGAAACTGTTCGTTCCTTTCCAAAAATTTCATGGACGTATGACATTAAAAACCGTGAAGTCTGCGCCGTGGTACCATATTGCTGCATACACTTGTTCTTCCTCCGTCAGCTGGGTTACAAATGGTTGCAACAATTCAGTTACATACTCTTCAGAATCTACGGTGTTATAAAAGAAAATGAGGCCTACAAGCCATTGGGCTGAAACACACCAAGAGCCCATTTTGACATCATGCAAAGGCAGCTCTAAGCGTTAGAGGGGATTGTCCGTTGACCAATAACGATTTTTTACGCGAATTATAACGAAATTAATCTGCTTTCATTTGCGCAGTGAGACTCAAGAACCATTTAAACAAAGTCTGAAAAACTTTAAGACATTAAATTTATTAACATTAAAACAAACAGTTAATTTTCCAAATCTAAACATATTAATCTAATATTCAATCGCGCAAACATCTTAAGAAACATAGTAATAATTCCTCAATCTCTCGAACAAGCAGACCACGTACATTTATATATGGGTAGCCTATTGATTAGAGCATCGGACTCCAGACCGGAAGGCTTGGGTTCGATGCCCGATGCCCCCAAATACCCTTCGAGTACACACGGAGTACGTGATCGTTAAATCAGTGGGTCCGAAAGTCTTGTGGGCGGTCGCAGCTAAAACCAAGGGTGCAGGGGGTTGAGGAAAATTTTCCTCCCCTCCACTTCTATGCCTTATTTGTGGAAGTGGAAATAGGTGGTGTCGCCATCTATCGTAAAGAAGTCCAACCTGCCTCACAGGCTCTGGCATTATTCTCTCATTCCCTTCCTTCGGGAAGGACACGACAACAACAACAAGGAAAGAACTGATGCCATAGGAGAAAAGAGAACATTATACAAAACTTCATGCAAATCAGATACGCCACGTTCGATAGCGGTATGATTAAAAAGCATCATGGTCAGCTTATACTTCACTTAATGGAAATTCCAGTTGAGAAAGAAAATTGAGGTAAAAGCAGGCTGAAGGTTTATTTTCAACATTTTTATCATGAATCTTCTATTTAAAGATGCAAACGATTTACATTCAAAATAAGTTTCAAGAATAAATATTCTCTGTTCAATTGAAAACGGCATTAAGGAGAGCCTTATTCACAACTACGATTAACAATTGACAATGCAACGCTGACAAGAACAAAATGCTTGTTGGCACAAGATGGCTGCATGACTCCTCTCGGGCTCTCGATTTAAATATCACTTACATTATGACTCCTGGCCTCTTTTATCTTTACCCCACACCCTCCGTATACAAAATAAATAATAATTCATGTTTTCTGGTCATTAAACTGACACTATGAAAGTAAAAGTAAATAAAATCCTTAAAGATTAATTTCTTCTGAAATTTATTTATGTTTACAAAATTCTACCTAATCATTAAGTTATACATTCGATTAAGATAAGGTTTAGTATTTAAGGAAGGCTTTAATTTTCATAAGAATATCCATTTATGAGGAAAGATAATAAAGATATTCTTTATTTTTTGTTTACTTTCGTTTGATTAAGAATTTAAATCGCATGTCCTAAACATTTTACTAGTGGAAACTTGTTTACCCAAATAAAGTAATTTTTATTCTCTAATATTTACTTCTTAAATTGCATGTTCTACAAATATTTGCTCAGAGCATACATTTCATCTGAAATCTGAAATTGAGTTGGATTGAAAAAATAAAGTACAAGGAAATAATTTGTTATTTTCGATTTTTTATGGCTTGAAAGGTTAAAAGATGTTGCAACGTATTTAGTGTTGCTAAAACTGGAAGTACCTTCCTGTAAATATTCCCAATATTAAATGCTCTTTTCAGTGATGGAATTATTGAAATGCAGCCCCGTGGTTGAAAGCAACTAACTCATTTTTTAATAACATGGACAATAATAATTTGACAACATTACAAATTTCACAGAGAAATGCCGATGTATTAAATAAAAAAATCTATCATATAAAGACATTGAAAAAATTCTAAAGTATTAAAAATAACAAAAAAAAATCCGTACATAGAAAACATTAAAAAAACATGATTAATGTTTATCATTTTGATATATTGCATAAAATTAATAAAAGTTTACATACTAGGAGAAAATAATACGTTAATTATCTTTGGTAAATTATTTATGTTGAATATAAATAATATTTATATTCAACATAAAAATTTAATCTAAATTCTATTTCTATTAGATTGATTCGCACAAAATGTATGAAATAAAATAATTACATGACTTTTTGAAAAATAACATTTAAAAATTGTTATTTCTTTTAAAATCTTTATATTTATATTTAATTCTAAAGTATTCAACAAAATTTAAATTAATATTTTGAAAGAAAAAGGAATAGGCAGCATAATAAAGGTTATTTGTACAAAAAAAAGGCCTTACGTACCACCTGTTTCTTAAGTTACCTGTTAAAGTGTTGACAGAATATAGTGAAAATCGTCAGAAAATGCGTCCTATCGTGGAGGTTGCAGGTGTAGTTTCGGACACCGAATCATCAGACATTGTTATAAAAATAATTACTTTTATTTCAGACTAATCAACTTGTGATCAATTGATTATTATAAACCCCGAAGAAGCAATTTAAATTGAGAGAGAGAATCACTATCTTAAACTTTTATAAGAGAATTAATTAAACACTTATCCGCTTTTGATCCGACAGTAGAACACTAGAACATGTAGAACACTAGAACACTAGACAGTAGAACATGATAGATATGATACATAGAACATGATATTCCAATTCAAAACATCTTCTCTCTGCATCAAAGATTTCGAAAAGCAATTCTTTCAACTTATTTGAATGACAGCTGAAGGACTAAGGACTAGTTTAAGCACACCCATTGCCACTGTTTAAATAGCACTCAAATTAGCATAACAGCAAGTTCCCTTTACGGAAGGCGGTTCTAAGCTCAAACTACACAGTTAAATAAACCGTATAACGAACTTTCTACATATCAGTTATCGTTAAAGTGTACAATTCAGTTATTTCATGAAATAACTCGACAAGTCAGTTAAAGCATATAATAGATGAAAAATTTCATACTTTACCTATTTATTCTGTGAAATGACCAGAACGTTAAAGTGAAAAATAAACAATTTTTCAAATTTATTTTTTAAATTAAATGATCATAAACAGCTAAAACCTCTAGAAATATACAGTTAAACCTTATTACGGATGAGCAATTGATAAATAATAAGGAAAAGCAGATGATATAAGTTATTATTGCTCATATTGCTAACTTTAAGGTCTCACAGGACTCTTAAATTGCAAAATTTTCAATTCTTTGGGAAAAAAACATATGTTAAAGCCTCAGTATTTCTGAGCATTTTGGTACTGTGAAAACTTCAAAAGTGATTGAGAAATAAGTAGTGAAACTTAAACGAAAGCCTTATGTCTTTCTTATCTAACTTCATTTTTCGCAAAACAAAAAAAAAAAATTTAGCTTGCGTGCAGGATTTCTCAGAAAGTATTTATGATATCAATTTGAAATCTTATGCAAGTGCTCAAAATAAGACTCTTCATAACTTATACGTCAATTTTAAAAAAATAAATAAATAATTAATATAATTTTTTTATTTGAATTTTAGTTCATTTTTTTCTGAAAATTTTAAAATTTTTGTTATTATTGTATTTAAAAAATATCTTTTTTCTCTAAATTTCTTAAAAGTTAGTATAATTTCAAAAGCAAACATTTTTATACCAAGTCAAATTGATTTTGTAAATTTTGATCAATTTTATACTTTAGAATCCTGTGCTGTCTAAAATACTGATTTTCATATTTTTGAAAAGTTGTCGAATTTTTATTTCTTTATAACTTTTCATATTTTTTCCCAAATTCTCTGAAAATTCGAGAAATAATGTAAATATATTAGATTATCATGTGGTAAAAATTTCATATCATTGTTTTGTTTTATTGCTAAGTTACATTGCTTTGAAAAAGGATGTTTTTTCTTCGAGTGCGCGGATATCTGTTAAGGGTCCTGAGAGCTTTTAATTAAAAAGAAAGGAGAAGAAAAGGAAAGTATGTTTTGCATTTGTTATTGGCCCATTTAACTTTTCTTCTCCTTGAACTTCAAGGATATCATAATGCAGGAGTAAACCATAGTCACGTGGTACTTTTGTCTGTGCCGTTTTAGCACTTTTTACTTCTCTGCCAACTTTTTCACGAGTAAGTGGAGCATTGTTATCCTTTGTCCCACGCTCATTTAATAAAGATTCAAATCTCTCTCACATTAAATCGTTCTTATTTACAGATTGGTCTCCTATTCCTGCAGAATTCTTTGTTTGAAAACAGGTTGCAAAAATATTCGTTAATAATCCAAAATATAAAACCGTAAAAAAAATACACCTTCTAAATTTTACGTCTAAAAGCAACGGAATGAATGGTACACACACATGCACGTTATTGCAAAGCAGTTTTAAGTGGTTCAAAAGCGACTAAAAGCAGTAAGAATCGGTCTAAAGAACTTTAGAGTACCGTACTTTATACATCATTATTTTATACAACACCTAGTTAAATCGTAGAATTCAATAATTTTATGTACTTTAACTGATTTGTGTGTCTAGTTATTTCTTGAAATACCTAGTTATTCTATGAAATAACGGATTTCACGCTTTAACGGTTACATAAATGCATCAGATGGTATTCTTGTACCCTAGACCTTGGTTCAAAATTATGTAATCCGTCGCTAATATTCATTAAATTAAATGTTAGCTATTGAAATCGACCCACTCTACATCCCCGTCATTACATTCTTTTAAACTTCTCTTACAATGTGCCTCTGATATTGAACCAGACAAAACAAATCGATGAAAATGTAATGAATCACCTAAGAACTGAACACCACAACACGATAATAGTTAAAATGTTTCTTTAAACTATAAACGAATAATTAAACAATACTTAAATCTCAGTTACCGTCATTCAAAAATTATTTTATGAAACTTCACAAAACCATCTTGTATTTTTCTATAAAAACGTTGCTCTGAAAGAGTATAAGAAAGTATGTACTCGAAAAATAATTAGTACCAACGTTTTTCTTAGCGACGACTAATGTACAAAAGATGAATCATTACATACAAAAAGCAAGTGGAGGAAAGCGAATATGTGCGTTTTTAGATACTTATGATTGTAGAGAAAAATAAATGCTTTTTTCCCTTAAAACGTCTCAGAGCTAATGAAGCGAGACGAATAGGGATTTTTTTTTCAAAAAAAAAATCCTTTTTCCTGACCTGAAAGCTTAAGATAAGAGGTTTAAGAATCATTAGATGTTACTGAAACACATAGTGAAGGAAAATTCATCTTAATATCTTTTTTTCATCGTCCACGAGATGAAAAGTTTCTTTTTTATTTTTAAACGATATCTATGTAGCAGTTTTTGAATGTTGTTTCTTTTTTTTTTTAAATGAATGAATGAAAAAAATACAATGAGCAAATATTTTAATAGTTCGAAATTTCATAATACGGAATTCTTTTTCCTTCTTTTATTTTCATTTAAAAGGAATTATTTGATACTTATTTAAATTCGATCATTTTAGAAATTATACTGGCATTTTTGGAAACGTTTATTAAAATTCTATGTAAGGGATTACGATATTTTCCCTAGAAAAATATTATTTCAGAGTCGGCTGTTTCTTTACCATTCTGATAATATTCTTTATTTTATATTTCATTTATTTTCTTAGTTATATGCATCATTTAATTCAAATTCAGATTCATGAAGAATTTTTAATGGAGGCGAATGAAAAGAAATTTATTTGGAATGTTTTCAAAGAAGTGCGTTGGTTAGAAAATTCAATAGTATTGGAAAAAATGTATTCTGACTTTGTTTCTGCTTTTTTCTGCTCAAGTGAC
>BMAV01003181.1:0-51715 GCA_019973955.1 Trichonephila inaurata madagascariensis
GTGGCAATTCACCCTCATGATTTCTTTAAAATCCCCCCTTTTTCTTATTTTTTCTTCCAAGTGGTTATTTAAAATTTCCTTTCAAAACCCGCACGCAGTTATGTTAGAGGTGGTAACGGACTTAAAATATTTTTCTCTTAATCCTTGTTTTTAAAAATATATCCCTTTCTCCTCGTTCCGTCAAGAGTCGGCAGACGGTTGAAAGACGGGCTTTGCTGTCATGGAGATGTGACGTCATTTTCTCTTCTTTTTCCTATGAAAGCGAAACAGAAACTAAATCAACTGGAGAGTGGTTTCCACCCACCCCTCCACCAGCGTTATTGCGCTGCATTTAATGTGGACTGCTTATTTTTATGTAACTTAAACAAATTGTTCTCTGTTCAATTTATTATGATGAGTGGATAATAGAGCTATCTCTAAGGTTCCACGTAAATGTATAACCGTTACCGTTACCGTAGTCAGACAACATGAGTTTATGAATGAATGAGTAATAATCGATCTCATTTCTCGCCAATGCTGCTTTTATCTCCTGTATAGTTTCGGGGGGGGGGAGTAAAAACAATTGTAGTTGTTCTCCCCAAAACATTCAAAATATGAGCTAATAGAAGATGGTCTGCATATCTCGTTGGTCAACTTCCCTTTTCCGAAAATTCAATGGACAGATAAACACCGTATGTATCACAGCGTTATATCTATAACAGAAATCAAGATCAACTAACACTTCCGGAAAAGCGAACATGGAGTTTCAAGATTTATTTACCTTGCAGCAGTCCCAAAACCTCTGTCATGCACGCAACATGGAGGTTCATGCACACGTCAACATGCCTTACCAGTCCATCGATTTTCCGCGATACCAGTCTTTTTCAAACATTGGCTGGCCGCGGTAGCCTAGTGGTAATGGCCATGAACTCACAGCCTTCAAGTCTCGGGTTCGAGTCCTAGTGCCACTGCAGGACTGTTATGTAGAGGGGACTCATGCACGCTAAATCTTTCAAGCTCAGAGCCCTTCTGTAAGCGTGGTGTCTTAGTATGGAGAGGGGTGTCAGCTCATGTGTCATTCTCGTCGCTGTACTAAGGCTCAAAATTACGAGATATGTCACCAATAGCACTCGTGCTGCTTTATAGTGCGACGTTAATATAACTCTCATTCACTATTTCTCAAACATTGGTGGTCATTTAGTAACCATCTGGTTCCCCCTCGAGAAAGATAAGTTGAGAATCAATGACACTACAGCAGTGTTTTCAAAGGGCGCGCCCCTGGGGCGCGATACCCCCGAGGGGGGGGGAGCATATCGAAAAAAAAAAGATTTAAAAAAATTAATTTACTCTGGAATGAATTAAAAAAAAAATACTTTCGACATTGAAAAAATGCATTTTTATTTTGATAAATTTATAGGCGATATAAGCAACTAAAAAATAAAAACTTCTTCAATACTAATTATCTTTTCTTTGACCCAAAAAACCAAAAAAAAAAAAATCTTAAATTTTAAATTTTGCAATCTCATGATAAGTGTTTTTTTACTACTCTTTTAAACAGAAAAAAACAAACCCCGCCCCAGAATCGAAAAAATTTAGGAAAAAAAAAATTCATCACTGTGAATTTTTGGAAATACTACTATTTGCTGAATTTTTTGCTGAAAAACCCTTTTTTGCCCTTTCTTTTTGGGTAAAGTTATGCCCCCTCTTTTTATGTGTTTTGTTTCTCTTTTGGGGAAGTTGTAAGTAATGTTTTTTTTCTGTGTTGGTTTTTTCCATGAAAAAGAGTTTTAAAATTTTTGGAAAAATCACGGGAGCATTTTTTGAAGGATTACTTGGCTAAGATTTTTAACCCGGAAGTGGTCGGGGGGGACACAAATCAAGAATCGTTAATTTGGCAAAATTTTTTTATTTGTTAAAAAAAAAAATTAAAAAAAGTTTAAAAGGGTAAGTTTACTTTCTTTTAAAATTATTCACGGGAATCATGATTTGTATTGTACAATAAAAAAATTATAAAAAAAAAAGGATTGGGAGGACTCAATCACCCCGCGGGCCATTAACGCTAGTATCGAGGTGTGTCTGCCCCGGGGTAAAAATTTTTTAAGTCTTTCGCTTTAAATATTAAAAAAAAACACATTTTTCTTCATTGAATTTTATATTATTTTTTATTGTTTAACATTAATTTAAATGCTAATTCTGTGAGGCTTAAAAAAGCCTTAAAAATAATTATAATATGAGATTTATTTTAAAAAACATTTTACATTTTCAAACATTGTCGCGCATTTTGTTTACCCCCTGACAATTCAGCTATTTACAAGGATGTTTTAGTTTTTTAAAAAAAAATTTATTCAAGAGCGGGTACTTGACAGTATAATTTTTAAAGTATCAGTGCTGAAAGGTATTTTATAACTAATTTATAAATACTAAATTAAGAGCAAGTTTAATAAATTTTAGCGACTTTATGGGCTTGTCTTTTGAGGAAAGTTTTTAAAGGAAGGTTTAGATTAGAAATTGACACTTGAGTACATTTTTTTATATTTCTGAGATCTAATTTTTTTTCTTGAAAGCAGCCACCGCATTTTACAATCTGTTCAGAAAAAATTGAGAAAAATAAAATATATATTACTTAAAAGTTACATATATAAAATTTAATATACTTATTTTATTAATTTGTACGGTTTATAATTATGATCGTATTGTAGCTTTAGCGCCAAAGTGCATCATTATTGCATTCAATACATTATTATTTTTAGGGTGGGGGGCGTGATAAAAATTATGATTGAAAATTGGGTCGCCAGTAGTGAAAGTTTGAGAACTACTGGGATAATCGTCATCTTTTGGAATTGTTGTATTGGATGCAACTTTTTTTAAAGTGGATTCCACTGTGCTCATCAAGGAAGAAAGTCAAATTTATTTGTGCTACCACCGTATTCACACACACAGTTCTGTCGTAAAACGCTGCACTATTTGTTCTAATTTCTTTTCAAATATGTGATTGCTTTCTACAAATTTCTGTTCTAATTTTTTTACCTTTTTTTCAAGATTTTTTTATTTTCTCTGATTATTAAAAGTTTTGGCTGAGTATGAGGTGTTTTTTTTTTAACATTTTGAAACTTCTCAACTACTTCATTTCTCGATATTTGTTTTGTTCTACTTTAATTTTTAAGATTTCGACTTCTTCTTGGTATTTTTTACAAACTTTAGCATTAGCTTCATGCGCTTCTCCACAAGAGCTACATTTTTTAATTTCAGTTTCTTTAGACTCATTTTCCGGGTGGTTTATATAATGAACATATTCGGTACTTTATTGAGCTTTGGCAGAATTTTTGGATGTGTCCGAATTTCCAGCAGTTTGTGCATTGTTTAGGTTTTTCAAAGCATAAATTAGTTTAAGCATTTCGAACCCTATTGGGACTCTTTCGGGGATCATGCATCCAATTTGGGTAACTTTAATTGTTTTGATATAGGTTTGAATCCTGACTCTGTTTTTTTGATAAAACGTTGAATATCAAAAATTGCATAATTATTGCTTTCTAATTTCAATTTTATGTCTTTTATTGTATATTCCGTGTCTATTCCTTGCAGAATGTAACTACTGGTTAGGCCAATAAAGGACAATCTTGTATTCATTTTATTTCTTTTATCTTTAATGCTTATTTGGATGTCTCGCAACAATTTGTTTTGATTATAATCTCATTATTTCTGGTTTTGCTTATACTCTGGATACTTTTTTGTAGTCTGATAGCTTTCATTATTATTTCTTTTAATTTAAGTGGATTACCATTCTGAAAGTTATTTTCTGATTTTAAGAAAATTGTAATATTCGGACTCGTATTTAAATTTTGTTTTTCCTCAAACCTGGCTAACAATTCCATATCTATTAAATTACTTCTATATTTATTTAATGTTCAGTAAGTACCGCTATTTTCAATTTTCATTTTATTTTCTGGGTGCGGATAATCACCCATTTTATCTTACCTACTCCAACATTCTATTTCGTATTAATACACAAACTTGTGTAAATATTAAAATTAAAAGATCTTATCCAAAGATAGAAGAAAAATCATACTAAATAATTTTTTTAAGAAAATCTTAATCTAAAGGATCTCTCCACCTCGAATCAGGAGTTTAAGCACCAGCGACTTTCCGACCTCCACATAGTACCTTCCCAAACAGATCATGAGGATGCGGTATCATAGTGATCATGGTTACAGACTCATAGTAGGCATTGTCAAGTCGCGAGTTCGAGCTATATGATGCTCGTTAAATATGTCGGGGATCGAAAAATAGATCACCCACATGTAACCTTCGAGGTCATGGTAGTTTAGAAGTTATTTTCTCAAGCTCTTGCCTGACATTATTTCTGTCGGGTTAGGGGTTCCAGTTCAAAAGCTACTAAAGATACGTAGTGTGGAAAGGGTAAGGTATGCTCAATCGGGCAAGGATTTAATCCTCATGTTGGAGAGGTATGTTAGTTTGGAAAGTCGAATGGCATTCGAATATCGTTCTCGTCACCTCACAATGGTTCATAATTACGATGTACATTGACAATAGCTTTCTTGTTGCTTCAAAGAGTCATGTTACTAATCAACTCATGTAGTCCTCTGGAAACAGCAACCAGTAGAATTTGAGCTGCTTTGGCCGCATGAAATTCACAAGTCAGCTAAGAAGCTGTTGTACTTCTGTTACACCTTACTGCAATAGCTAAATATTGGTTTTCATTGGTCATCGTGACTCATGAATGACCTAGCTCAGCCTCTCTACAGATCTGGTCTAATAAAACAATCTCCGTAGGTGGCATGCAACTCTGAGTACTGTATTAATATATCTATCAATCTACACACTCTTTTGAGACTTGCCATGCCTTAACTAAGATTCGTCCTTCCATTCAATTTTCCAAGTGGAATTTTGATTATTTGTTTTTGGATTTTCTCGAATATTGAAGAAAAAATCACCACTATCAATGTCACCAAGTAGAGCGAAATAATAAAGTACGGAAAGTGGAGAAAGTATTTATTAACGTCACACTCTATAATGCAACACTAGGGTTATTAGAGACTGTCGTTTTGAATCATAGTCAAGGCGACCAGAAGATGTCTAAGGTATGTCTCTGAGACGATGAAATACAGTCCGTACAACGCCTGGGCATGCTGAGTATCAAATCATCGATCTGATCTTGTGGAACATTACACCACTAATGAAGCAATGTTGTACGAAGTTCCGGTAAAAATGTAAGAGGTGGTTGGCGGGCTGCAACTCTTCGGCCAAGATTGTACCACACATGCTGTACAGGACTAGAGTCCGGTGAAAATTCTGGCCAGTCCATACGAGTGATATCCTCCAATTGAAGGTATTCGCTTACGATGTTTGCATGGTGAGGACTGGTGATGTCATTCATAAACACAAATTCTGCGCCTATGGCGCCCCGAAACAAACGTACATATTGTTGCAGAATGACGTCCTGATACTTTTGGGCTGTCATGGTTCTGATTTGAACATGCAGGTCAGTTCTGGAACCCAGAATAATCCCCCTTCCCACTTAAATGAGCAATCCAGCACCACCGAAACGGTGTCGTTCAATAATGTTCTCTTGGTGGTAAAGGTTACCTGGTGCTCTCCATATGGAAGTCCGACAAGAATCAGATTGCAAGCTAAACCCGGACTCGTCGGAAAACATCTCACGCCCACTGTTGCGGTGTCCGCAATGCATGCTCTCTACTCTAGGCTAACCGTAGGCGACAGTGAGTTGTAGTAAGTGGAACACATCTGACAGGTCTACGAGCACATAGACCAATCTGCCCTAAGCGTCTGAAGACAGCCTGCCTTGAAACTGTCGTACCAGTGGCTGAAGAGAGCTGACGAGACAGGTCTGATGATGCGCTTCGTCTGATCTTTTGGCAGTAACTGCCAAATACCAGTCCTCATTTGGCGTTGTAACTTGGGGTGATCTGTGCTGTAACGTCTACTCACATTACCATCATCTTGGAATCTTTACCAAAGCCTGGAGATGACACTCTGGGCAATTCCAAGTCCCTCGGATGCTTCCACCTGTATACACTCATATTCCAGACAGCTGATAATTCTACCACATAAAAAATCATCCAAATGCGTCCTTTGTGTCATAACTATGCGGTTATTGCACTGAAAGGCTTATAAAGTGCTTGTACAAACAATTTTACTTCTTTGTCTGTATTCCTTATATATCTCCCTCTTACACTCTCGTCATTGTGATATACTGTCGGTTTCATCTGGTGGCTTCCTGCAATTTTCATATGATTCTTGAAGATATACGTATGTAGTCTTTTTACGGGTGATATACTCATATATATATATATATGTAAGGATAATTAAATTAAGAGATTAAAAATTAAATTCCCTATCTAGTAATTCACTTTTATATTACCTCCTCACCTCTTCTTCAAGTATCAAACTAATGACCCATTTATTTCTTCCGAACATATGGCCTAGCCAATAAACATGTCTAATTCCAGATCGTTATATTTAATAGCCCTATATGTCAGCATTAACTTTCAAGAGCACTCATGGACGCTGGGATCGGTGCTTTAAGTGTTTAACCCACTTAAGATTATTCGGTGGCGTTCTTTTTCTCTCTACATTTTTGCTTCAGATGATGTCTAACTTTGATCGAATAAAGACCTTTATTAAAACTAAGTCTGTTTCTGACTCAAAAATCCTGTCAGAAATAAAGCCGGCAGGATTTTCCAGAAAACGCATTTCAGAGTTTAAACTTAAATATATTCTTAAAATAATCTTAAAGTAAAAACGAATGCCAAGTATACCAACCATCGAGAAAAGTGCTCTAAATAAAGATTATAGGACTCCGTCGAACAGTATTTCTCTCTACGCCAAAGGGACCGGATTATCGCGCGAATGAAAGAAACGCGATGTTAACCCCGCAAAGAAACAGTTTTTATCGCTGAACATTTCTGTCTTTGCTGAAGAGACCAGCCAGTTTGTCGTAAATGAAAGAAACAACGTTCTAATGGCGAAGAAAAAAAATGAAGAGAAGCGTGGATTCCCCCTATCCCCGTGAGGAAAGACGGTAGCTTCTTCGGCCAGAAAAACAAAAAATAAAAAATCTTCTTCGTCAGAAAGTCTGTACAATAATATCGTGAATTTTATCACCATCGATTTACAATAGTGAAGTACCAACACATCGAAAGTAAATTAAATAAATAAAATTTTACTAGTGCAAATCACAACTGACAACAACATCTGGATTACCGCTCACCAAGGGTTTCTGCCGTTACGAAGTGGAGGTCAGTTAAATTACATATTTCCAATTTTAACATTGAAATGACTGAGTTTTGCTAAACAGAACTCTTTAAGAAGAAGAATAAGATATATGATATTTTATTTTTATAATATAGTTGTGTTAAATCAGATATTCTTTATATTTTAACTGAGAAAACAAAGTGTATAGGTTTCGTCATACAAAATTTTGAGAAATTTTAATATACTTCTCATAATTTTATCTTAAGATGTCGAATGAGTTAACATTTATGATAGAAACTGGTATTTTAAAGTTGAAAGATATAAATTAAGTTTTTATAGAAAATTGATTAATGTAATAATACGAGTGATATTGATTTTTATAAGAAAAAAAAGTTAAGTCACATTGCAGTCTTTTTTCTCCATTGAATTTTATTCTTTTGCTAATTATTTTATATTCAGCAGTAACCTTATTGCATGTCATTTAATTTTTTTCATTTTGAAGTTGTGTGTTTTGATATACCGGCCATATATCAAGATTCACTATTTCTCGAAATTTTCTTCGTATCTAAATTTAAAATTAATTTAATAACTTGAAGCTTATTTCTGGATATTGTACAGTGGATAAGGGAGAATACAATCATGATAATTTTGTATATGTCTTGAAACATTAAGAGGACAAACGTGTTCAGTTTAATATGTACACCTCTTATTGTCTTCTTATTGTGGCATCCCTAAACATCTGTGATTTGATTACGCAGATTTCTCAGAAAGATGTGTTCAAAAATAAGTAGTGTGATACAGTTTATATTAGTGAATGTGTTATGTAAGAGAAAGTCAAGAATTTTGTCTGTGAAACGAATACTTAGAAGGTTACGGAGAGATTCAAAATATTGTATGCGCGATATTGTTAAGTTACAGTGAATATTGTGGAAATTTTACATAAATACTAAAGGTGATGATAGAAGAGAGTCCACATTTCCGACTCACAATTATTTAAAGAGCTGTTTAAATCTTATAACTCTTATATTCTTTTATTCCTATATTCTTATAATTTTTATATCTTTATTTTCATATAGTTTATAACGCATATGAAATAAAATATTGTTTATTGTGTTGAATAGTGCATATAAGTTGTTGTACACCGTTTTCATATTATTAATAATTTCATTTTATTAGTGTCTATAGATTTTTTTATCTTTTTAAAAAATGTATGTCATGTATGTATGCATAAAATGTAATGTAACACGATAAGGTATTACTACGATGGCGCCAGAGTAGATTTTTATACAAAATTAGTATTTTAATATTTGTATGATACCATGTATTATTATGTCTACTATCTTATTGTTTGATATGATATTATTTTCCAATATAAATTTTTTTTTTGAAAACATTATCTGCTAGCTATAATACGAATCTATTATGAAGGAATAGGAGGAAACGCGAACTCTCCTTATTCTGGATGTCGAATAGATGTGAACAAGCTAATCTTCAGTTATATGTACGGAAATTCATTTTTATAAATTAATTTTTTGGAAGTGTCATTACTGTGTTTGCGTTAGAGTTTCGTTTATTTTAGAGCATTTTGATTTTAGTATTCCTTTTTACTTAAATATTTCTACTGAGTGTAATATGCGTTTCCAAATGATGTTATGTATTGTTTTCTATATGCTGAAAATTGATTAAGTTTGTAAAGAGAGAGAAAAACGACTCTCTGACTCCCTTTTAAAATTAGGGGCAAATGTAAGGATAATTAAATTAAGATTAAAAATTAAATTCCCTATCTGGTAGTTTATTTTATATTACCTCCTCACCTCTTCAAGTGTCAAACTAATGACCCAAATATTTCTTCAGAACATATGGCCTAGCCAATAAACATGTCTAATTCCAGATCGTTATATTTAATAGCCCTATATGTCAGCATTAACTTTCAAGAGCACTCATGGACGCCGCGATCGGTGTTTTAAGTGTTTAACCCACTTAAGATTATTCGGTGGCGTTCTTTTTCTCTCTACATTTTTGTGTCAGATGATGTCTAACTTTGATCAAATAAAGACTTTTTTTAAAACTAAGTCTGTTTCTGACTCTAAAATCATGTCATATATATATATATATATATATATAATGACTGTTTCATAAAAAATGGTAGCAATTATGGGAAAAGGAAGCACCTCTTTTTAAGGTAACCTACTACGTTCGGAACCGTGATTTTAAAAAGACGCATAAATGGATAATTTTCATGATATTAAGTGTCACTTAAATTAGAATACATGTATAAAATTGTTTTAAGGACATTTTGACAAAAAAAAGTTATTTAAATACAATATTTCGGCAAAAAATTAACTTAGAATAACCTTTTTCAAAATGTTCTCCTTTTGTGAAAAATACTTCTATTATAATAATATTTTTTGCTTGTAAATAGCTCAGACCTCTGTACAGAGGCTCAACTATGATTTCTGAAAAATTCACATTATTTTCAGAGTTACAACCAATTGAAATAATTATTGGCGTTTTTTTCTTAAAATTTCTCCCCTCTGTTGTTGTAAAACATGGATATAAACCCACTTCTAAGTGATATATTTCAAAAATTCTAGTTGAGCCTCTGTACAGTAGTCTGAGCTATATACGGACAAAATATTATTATAATAGAAGCATTTTTCACAAAAGGAGATTATTTTGAAAGTGGGTTATTCTATGTTCATTTTTCTTCAAAATATTATACTTAAATAATTTTTTATTGTAATACTATTCTTAAAACAATTTTATATACATTTTCTAATCTAAGTGCCACTAAATATCATAAATATTATCCATTTATACACTTTTGCAAAATCACGGTTCCGAACATAGTCGGATACCTTAATAAAGTTTCAATGTTTATAATATTATATTTTCTGATTAAGTTCTCACGCAAGTAAGCGATTGATAACAGAAAAACCAATATTTGTACCCCAAAAGCCTGTCTTTATTATATAATTTATTATTAATACGCTTTATTTGTGCTAATTTCAACATCAATAAAGAATCCTGTGAATTAAATTTGCAAGAAATGTTAATCAGCTTAAGATAGCAAAGGATTAAAACTACAAAACGATCCCGTGTGTGTTGACCAAAAGATCTACTGAACTTTCGAGTGAGTGCATAAAAAGCATTGTGTAAAAGAATATTTAAATGTATGTTGTCGTTTGACTGCTGTAAATGGTTGATTAAAAACTCAACACGCAATGGCTTTCTGATTGATAATAAGAGGTCCTCATATCTCTCGCTTTAATGTTAGAGTATAACTATAATTTCTTAGCATTATTCGATTGAGGTATTAAATTATATTCTTTAGTTAGAGGATATGAGAACACGTAGTACAGTCAGCATCTTTAAAAGAACTACAATGACAATTTGGGATAGTTTTAACTGAAACCGATGAAAAAAATAATTGGACACTGGTTTGTTAGGAATTGAGCTGCAACTATCATAGAGGATTGAATGGACTTCTGATTCGGCTGAAAGGTTGTTGCCGGTAGGAAACATTTCAAGTGGATTTGAAGCGGTGAGACCGTTTTGATTTTTTTTTCCTTTGAAATTTATTTAGTATATCTTTTCTTCTATCTTCGGATAAGACATATTTTTTAGTACTTACACAAGATAGTGTATTAATACAAAGTTGAGTGTTGGAGTGGGGAAGAGAAAATGGGTGATTACCCTCACCCAAATAATAAAATGGAGGTAGAAAGTATACATTCAAATTTTTCATTAAATAAATATAGATGTAATTTCACAGATTTGGAATTATTAGCTAACTTTGAGGAAGATCAAAATTTTAATACGAGCCCGAATATTGCAATTTTCTTGAAATCAGAAAATAACTCTTTCAGAGTGATAATCCACTTAAATTTTTTAAAAGAAATAATAATGAAAGAGTTCACAATTAAAAAAAGTATCCAGAGTATAAGCAAAACAAGAAACGGAAAGATTATAATTAAAACAAATAATTGCGAGACCGCCAAAGAAACATTAAAAATTAAAGAAATTAATGGAGTAAAATAAGTACAAGATTATCCCTTATTGGCATAACTAGTAGTTACATATTACAAGGAATAGACACAGAATATACAATAGATGACATAAAATCGGAATTAGAAAATAACAATTATGCAATTTTTTGATATTCAACGTTTTGTAAAGGAAAAGGCAGAATCTGGATTCAAGCAATCAAAACCATTAAAGTTACCAAATTGGATGCAGTGATATTCCTAAAGTTCCCAATAGGGTGTGACATATGCATCCTGCAATAGCTTTATGTCGTGTGCAGGATCACGTAAGCTAGAGGTGTGGGATTATCTAAAAGATGAGACATTTTGCTTGATTCTTAACACAACTTTTATTAAGAATAATTTAAATTACTTAATTCTAAATAACAACTTTCTTTAAGTGAGAATACATACAAATTAGGCTGAATATTCAAGTCAGATCGCACAACTAGATCACTTATCTTAATTATATTTAATTATCTGCCTAATCTAAACTTCCTATGCAAAATATTGCAGCACATTGAGTAACCCACTCTACCTTGGTTGAAGGGCTCTCCTATTCCTGCTACTTGTAGATAAAAATACTCGAGCCTAATAATCTTTCTTATAATTATATTTTTAATGAAGATGAGCGTATCCTTCTTCCTTGTGATTGTAGGTCGTCTAACACTTATTTCCGCGTCTGTCACGCTCTAAGTTATCTCTCTAAGATTGCCGTCCCATCTCTCACTAAACCCTCTATCCTTTTTAAAGAGTATATCTTATTTGCATTTTCGCCTGTTTCTCTTCTTGGTATTGGGTTGGAAAAGGTTTTGCCATTAATCGTGGCCGTCAAAGAACTTAGGGATTATGTTAGAAGAAAGAACGCGAGAAGACGTCACAACCCCTCAAGAAGAAGAAAAACTGTGTGGTTATTTAAAAGGGTTCTCAATACCCATAATAAATTACGTCTTATTCCACTTATTTCTGAATCTCTTTAAACTTTCTAAGTTTTATTTAAATTTTACAACCTTGAATCCTCATTTTAACTTCTATAATTTCCAATATTTATCTTGACTTTAATTTTCATTATTCATCATAGAATGAAATTTAATATTCAACTTAATTTTAAATTTAAACTCGTGACAATAAATTTTATTCCATTAACTAGGCCAACATTAATAATTGCTGTTTTAATCTGGTCTATTCTCACTTTTTTACATATATACTCTTAAAGTAACATATGTTAATACACTTAGGTTTCTACTCAATTTTTCCTGGGTGCTGGTAAAACTCTGCATCCGGACAATCTTATATGGAGCTGGAATTTCGGCTCCCTGTTTCGTGTTGAGGCTACATATCAGCTATTGACACTATTTTCAGGGTCTGTCACCCTGAAATAAAAACTCTCTGAGTTACTTTGTCAAATCTATGTTTACATAATACCAATAAGTTTCACAATTTTTATGTATTATATATTATTTGTGTAAATCACAATAAACTTTCATTTCCATCCCCGCATCTGGTTCCACAAAACTCCCAATGAGCCACACAGCGCCGTTAATATTATTGTTTGTGCCCTGACTACGCCGCGGTTCCCTGAACCAGATGCATCATAATACGGAACAATACAACATATATATACATACATATTATACAATTACAAACATTTTTCAATAAACCACATTAAAACAAATAACCAAAGGAATTGTCGCATCTCACGAAGTCATACATCGAAACAAACAAATGTGCAATTACAATTGTTTCTCCAAAAAGAAAAAAAATTTTAGCTGAAGTCAAAGAAGTTCAAAAATAAATATACACTCATTGTAGTGTCAACTTTTACTTGGCTTATAACTTAAGCTGCAGACTTCCTTCTTTGCAATATTCTTCCGACCACTTGTTGGAAGAATCATAAAAATGAAACAATACAACCTGATTTTTATTTGTCCCCGCATAGGACTTCCAACTGACAGATTGCTACCACTGTTCTTTCTTTTTCTTATTCATGGCTGCATTGGAATTCTTTATGATGCCTGCTGTAGGGCTTGTAGTCTCTCCTTGTCGGCTTTCCTTATAGGTCTTGTTTCGCCAGCCGGTCGGGACTCCTGATTCTTTTTCATGCGTGGCCTCAGGTTGGCACTTTCCATCTTGAACTTCAGTTGTCTCCGTCTTGTACTTTTACCACTACTTATATAAATAGTACTGGTTGTTAATGGTCTTTTGTTAATATTATTGTGTCCCTTTTTGTGCCACTTTCTCTGTGTGGTCCACTTTGATCAAACGACCTTTTCATTCCCTTAGCGAGTTTTTCTTTTGCTTTTCCTTTCGTTCGTAAGCGAACTTAGGAAGCGATCTGACCAGTGATCTGCGCTTACATCGGTCCTATCTGTATTTTATATTGTTTTGATTGGCGATTAATCGCACGCCTCTAACTCACGTTTCTCCTGAATCTTTTTCTTTCCCACATAGTGTGACTCGACTGATAATCTTTGATGCATTTTCCGAAGTACTCGTTTCCTGACGTGATCTGATACTATCTGGGCTACCTGTTCTAACTCGACCTCGTCACATTTCCTATGACGATATATTATTGTTGATCAACCAGCAAGGTGAATCTTTCCTGATTTCCATATTACAATATTGTTATTTCTTACTTCTAATACTCTATAGGGTCCTTCAAATTTTTTGTTTTAAATTTGAGAGCAGATTTTATTAGCTGCTGAACAAAAGAGGTGTGTCTCTAATAAGACCAATCATTTACAATTTGTATATATCTCGTCTTCGTCTATTATAATATCACGTTCCCACCTTTCCTGCTTAGTTTTCGTACTTAGTCTAGCTTCCTTAAATATTTTTTCTATGTTTTGAACTTTGAATTCCGATCCCTCTGAAATCATTACTAGTACGAAATGGGGGTAATCAATTTTCGACCCAAAAATAATTCAGCAGGTGATTTTTCCCGTTGTTTCATTCACCGCGTACGAATATGGCGTAAAAGCAAACTCACGCATAAATTGATCCCAAGTATCGTGTTGATCATTAACACTTGGTACAATCATTTGCACTATATCTCGATTAACTCTTTCATTCCGATTTACTTGTGGTCTATATGCAACGAATCTTCACATGCCTTATGCCTAATCTTTCCTTAAATGTTCAAAAATTTCCGGATATAAATTGGGGACCATTATCACTTAGTAATAATTTTATTGGAGCTCAGAGCGATAAGGTTATCAAAAAAATATCCGTTGATATACGAGACGAGCCTTTTTAAGAGGTATAATTTCAGCCCATTTTGGAAATGATCAGTTATTACTAAAATATAGCGATTACGATACATTCTCAATATAGGATACCGGGCCTAACAAATCTAACGTCACTATCTCATTTGGATAATTTGATATAATCGGATTTAATCGACCAGCTAAGTAACGCGTTTTTATAGTTATTAGCTGGCACATATGGCATGTAGAGACATATTGATCAATGAATTTTCTCATGTGCAGAAGAAAGGAAATAACAAAGCGTCCCGAATTTTTATGATACGTTTAAATCTTCCCAAAATTGTCCTGCAATTGGCCTGTCATGAAATTACTCTCATTATTTCATTTCCTTAAAGATTTTGGAATGTATACCCGCATTTCACCTAACACGACGTTTGCGTGTTTCGCATAAAATAACAAACCTTCAATTAGACGGAAGTCGTGGACCAGATACTCACATATCGTTGCATTAACCGAGGTATCTTCAGGTTTTTCTAAATATCTCTATAGATATGACCGAATTCTGAGGTCATGTTTTGTTCTGTTATTAACTGTTCCCGCAGTAAATTGCCAAATCTGATTATTGCTCAATTAACTTTTCTCCTATTATACTTTCCACATGATTTTCGATAAAACATTAGCCACAATATTTAACTTCATTTCTGACCCATTAACTCGCAAATTCCTTTATCTACCTCATTATCTTCAACGAGCGAATCTTGAAATTTCAGCGATTTCACAGTCAAAATCTAAAATAATCATAGGTACTTATAAAATCAATACCGAGAATACATGGGTATTCAAATCTGTCAACACATGGAAATGACCAAGGTCTGCAAATTGTCTGATGCGATATTCAATTCTACAATCCCCATGTTTTGGCATTTCGCACCCTGTGCTGTTATTACCTGGGCTCGCGATTTTTTAATTTGCTTATAAAATATTTTCTATATACTTCTTCCGATGTCGTGATTTATCTCTCCGGTGTCCTTATGGCGCTTTCAAAATGTGTTGACCCCAATAAAATAGGAACGTGGGGAAGCTCTACGAAGATTTGATATATCGGAGAAAAGCAGTGGTATTTCTCTTGCGGTTCTTTTTGAGGTTGATCTTTAACTGTTAGAACATTTAATCGTCCCTTTGCATCCTATAGCCTCATTTTAAATTTTCACTCGAACCTTAGCCCTATTTCTACGATTCCCTCTATTAAAATTATCATTTCGCTCATTTCGAAATTGG
Source organism: Trichonephila inaurata madagascariensis (assembly GCA_019973955.1). Taxonomy (NCBI): domain Eukaryota; kingdom Metazoa; phylum Arthropoda; class Arachnida; order Araneae; family Nephilidae; genus Trichonephila; species Trichonephila inaurata. Next base: position 15,722 of record BMAV01003181.1, read on the forward strand.
TAACCCCTTTCGTTGAATCTGATCACCATTTCTGAAATCTATTCCTCTCGAACCTCTATTACTTTGACGGCTATTTTCACTTAAAAATCATTTCTACCGTTATTTGGTCTACGTCCATCCTCAAATTTCTTCCAGTTTCTACCATTAGCACATCAAATTAGGCATCTATGCGTTTTGACCTCGTCACTCTACATTATGCTATTCTGTGATCCTTTTAATTTGTAAGAATACCTCTCTCTTCGAATTTAGCCAATACTTACCCAAAAGTTGTACCGTGTTCTGCGGATTTGCGCACTTCCATGGTCCTGGATCTGTGGTTCGAGGTCGAACAAAAATGTGATCAACAATTCCGCCACCGACATCCGTATCTCTAAATTCTTTTGAATTTTTAATAAATCACGTAAACAAAGTCTGTGGGTTCCTGATTTCCTTCCCATAACAGCTGACGCGAAAAATCAGGCTTCAATTCTTTCTTATTTTTGATTGCGGAAAAGCTTTCCCTAATTCAGCCTTGAGCTGCGCGAAATCCATTTGTATCTTGCACTAGCACCGATCCAAATAATGCAATTACCAATCTTGACCCTTCCCTGAGATGACTTTCAAGTAAGCGCATGACAGATTGCCCAGGATTTCAAGTAACTGTATTTTGATTATCTATTGTCTCAAGGAACTCCTTTACATTCTCCGACCGGAAAATACATTTCCGAGGTAATATACTAAATCCTCCTGCATTACCTAACCAGAATTAATATAGTTCGGGCGCCATTGTGACATAACCATCCTGTGATAGCTATGTCGTGTACTAGAGACCTCCACGTAAGCTAGAGGTGTGGGATTATCACAAAGATGAGACACTTATTTGTAATTCTTAACACAACTTTTATTAAGAATAATTTAAATGCCAATTCTAAATAACAACTTTTCTTTAAAGTGAGAATAAGCCACAAATTAAACACGAATATTACAAGTCAGATCGCACAACTAAGGTCAAAAGCTTATCTTAATTATATTTAATTATCTGCCTAATCTAACTTCCTATACAAAAATATTACTTTTTATTGAGTAACCGCCACTCTACCTTAGTTGAAGACTCTCTATTCTGCTACTTGTAGATAAAGAATGCTCAGGCCCTGTGTCTTTCTTATAATTAATATTTTTAATAGAAGATGAGCGCTATCCGCTTCTTCCTTGGCGATTGTGGTCCGTCCTAACACTTATTCCGATCTGTTACGCACTAAGTTATCTCTAGTGCCGTCCATCTCACTAAACCCTCTATCCTTTTAAAGTATATCTTATTTGCATTTCGCCCTGTTGTTTCTCTTCTTGGTATTGGGTTGGAAAAGTTTTGCCATTAATCATTACGGCCGTCAAAGAACTTGGGAGTTATGTTAGAAGAAGAACGCGAGGAGACGTCACAAAGGGTTTTACCACGAAATGTTTAAAACCCAACATTTACTTTTGAAAAACCTAAACAATGCACAAACTGTTGGAAATTCGGACACTTTCAAATTCTGCCGAAGCTCAATAAAATGCCAGATATGTTTATTAAACCACCCTGAAAATGAGTGTAAAAATTTTAAATAAAAAATGTACAGCTCTTGTGGAGAATTATGAAGCCAACTCTAAGAATTACCAAAAATATTAATACGAGATTTGAAATCTTTAAAGGAGTAAAATTTTGGCAGCAAATCTCGAGAAACAGAAACGGACGCCAGAAATTCCAAAAGGCAAAAAAACATCATACTCAGCAAAACTTATAATAATCAAACAGAAAATAGAAAATCGTGAAAAATTTTCAAAATTAGAATTGAAATTTGAAGAAAACAATAGCATATTTGAAAAGAAATTAAAGCAAATAATACAGCGTTTCACGACAGAACTGAATACCGTGGTAGCACAAATAAACTTTAGTTTTTCTTCCTGAATGAATACCATGGAATCCACCTTGAAAAAAATTGCATCCAATATAACAATTCCAAAAGATGATAATTATCTAATAAATTGAAAAACGAATTGAAAAGCAAAAAGACTCAAGAAAATATCAGAACCGAGAGAAAATACATTAGAAAGTGTAGTAGAACAAAATAAAAAAACTTAAATATACAAATCTTCTTATATTCTCGCTAAAAAATTCAATATTAAACTACTTTCTTTTTTGGACATTTAAACTAATTGGGGTAGTATTGTACCTTTTTTCCCCTTTAAATCATGAATATAATCCAATGGAACGCACGTGGAATTAAAAACAAGAGGTCAGATATTCTTTTCGCGCCAATTTTTCAAAAAGCAAGCATTTTAATAATTCTAGAAACTTGGTTACATCCAAATGATATTTTCACAATTCCCAATAAGAATATATTCCGAATTGATAGAGAAATTAAAAGAGAAGAGGATTAATAATAGTTTTAAACAAAGATATATATTAGCGCAGTAAAAATATTTTCAGAAATTAGTGAAGACTTAGAAATTTTAATAGTCAGAGTTCAGATAGACACAGTTCCTATCACAATTTTTAATATATACATCCCACCGGGTAACTTTAAAGACGTCAATTTATCAAAAATAGCATCATATATTGATAATCACAGTTTGATATTGGGAGATTTCAATGCATCTCATGAGATATGGGGATCAAAAAATTCCAATGCTTCTGGAAAAAAGATTTTTGATTGGATTATTGAAAATGACTTAATATTATTAAACGATAAAAGCCCAACTTATCTCCATTCATCTGGAATTTTTACTTCTATAGATCTTTCTTTAGCATCTATAAATTTAAATTACGATTTATTCTGGTTCATAAATACCGATAATTTTGGAAGTGACCACTTCCCTATAATTATTAATTACAAAAGAACAAACAACTCAGCAACAAATAACTTTAAACAAAAAACAAATTGGAATAAATTTATCAATATTATTCAACAAAAGTTAAATTTAAATGAAAACATAAATATAAATATTATAGAAGAAATTAAAAAGCTCAAATCTTATCTCAAGAATAAAAAAAAAGATCAGTTCAAGAGCTCCATGGTGGACAGCAGCATGCGGTTATTTAAGAGCAAAAAAAAAAAAGAAAAGAAAACTCCTTAATAAACCAAGAAAAAACTTTAAAGAAGGAGACTGGATAAAATATAAGAAAGTAAGCGCAAAACTTAAGCGAACAATCAAAGCCTGTAAAAAAACTTTGGCACAAGACATGTGAAAAAATCTCTTCTCCTAAAGTTCTTTTTAAAATAATCCGGATAATCAAAAATAGAACAAATCCCAGTTATTCTTCATTTAATATTATTGAGAATAACGGAACCATACTAACAAACGAACAATCCCAAGCAGACTGTTTTCTACAATATTAAGTAAAACAACGATAGTATTCCAAATATCTATATTCCGGACAATAGTCAAGGTATTAATAAACCTTTCTCTTTAAAAGAAATAGAAATAGCAATATCTCATCAAAAGAACAGGAGTCCAGGACATGATAAAATTTCTCTCCAAACAATTAACCATCTCCCCATCAAAGCAATAAATCTTCTCCTGAAATCCTTTAATGACAGTTGGTCTTCAAGTCAAATTCCAAGAAATTGGACTGACGTAATTATTTTGCCTTTCATAAAACCTCACAAAAATCCCAAGGAAGTTTCGTCATACCGACCTATATCTCTTACTTCAGTAATTGCCAAATTATTAGAAAGAATGATTCTGCATAGAATGTTAGATTTCAGTTTTCAAAATAAAATTTTTCATGTTAATCATGATGGTTTTTACCCTCACAAGCAGCATTAATACGTTACTTCAATTACAACATGATATTATACTGGCTAGAGAACGCAAGGAATATTTTATTTTGATAGCATTAGAGATATTAAAGCAGCATATGACTTAGTGTGGCCAAGTGGTCATGTTTCTGAATTAAAAAAAGTAGGATACTCTGGTAGATTGCTTCGATGGATACAAAACTTCTTACATCAGAGAACAATTCAAATTAAATAGAGGAACAATTTTTCAAAAATCATTAAAAATAATTATGGCATACCTCAGGGTTGCATTTAAGTCCTTTCCTATTTATGATTTATATGGCAGATATATTTGAAATTCAACACGACAGCCATCTTCAGGTTTACGCAGATGACATATTTTTATACAATAGGGGTACAAATTGGAATAAAACAATCGGCGAAATGCAAGAATCTTTAAATAATATTTCACTCTGGTGTAAAAAATGGAAATTGTCCACCTTTTCTGAAAAAAGTAGCCTAATCAACTTTTCCAGAAAAAGAAGCACAATATCTCCATTACTTAAAATATGCGACAAACCCATTCCCGAAGTGAAGAATCTTAAATTCTTGGGTATAATCTTCGACCCCAATATCACCTGGAAAAATCATATACATTACCTACGTCAGAAAGGATTCAAATATTTAAATGCCATTCAAGCCTTATCTTCTCCGAAAATAGGAACAAGATCTGATCATCTTTTAAATATTATTAATGCCACAATCCGTTCTATCTTTGACTATGGAAGTCAACTTTTTCCTTTTCTAGCAATAGCAACAGACAGAAATTAGAACCGATTTACAATGCTGCCTTACGTTTAGCCCTAGGTCTCCCAAGAAACACCCCGTTAGATTTATTAAGAGCAGAGTCTATGAATGGAAGTATTATTAATCGTCATAATTTCCTTTGCCAAAAATTTATAACTAAACAAATAGCATTAAAAGACTGGTCACCGAACGCAAAGTTATTTTGGGATATAAATAATATTTTTTATAAATATAGAGAAAAAAGAGATCAGTATTTTTCAAAAGACAATCAACCTGCTCCAAGAACTATGTATATCTAAAGTGGATATTCTTCAGTGGATCCCCCGTCCTCCAATCTATGAAAATCACAAAATAAACATCTATACTCATGAACTACCATTTCAAAACAAGGATCTTCCAGATGTCATAGCACAAAATATGTTTAATGATTACATTCAGTCAAACTTTAATAACAATATCATAATACAACAGAAGGTTCAAAATTCTAATCAACGTCAATAGGAATTTTGATCCCAAGAAAAAGTTCGACAAAAATTTATACTGAAAGAAATGATTTCAATTTTCACAGCTGAAGCTATACATATGGACTGAATTAAAAATTGGGTTCTGAAACAGAAAACTATGCATCCTGTCGGACAGCTTATCAGTTCTAAAAGTATCAAAATATTAATAGAAATCCAATACGATAATATTAAATTTAAATTCAACTTAATGAGTGCATCCCAAAAAGCTCAATCAATTACATTCATTTGGGTACCAGCTCACAAGGGAATAGAGATCAATGAAAGAAGTTGATAAATTAGCTAAAAACCTCTCAGAACTTGAAATATTATTCCTTGTTACTTGGGAAGACCTACATACAATTTCAAAACAACAACAAAAGTAAAAACGAAGAAATATGGAAAAAAAAGCAAAAGACATAAAAATTATAATTATATTTCTCATCTTGAAAAGTGGAATAGACAGGCAGCAAAAATTAAGTTTTAAAAGTTTTAATCAATAAGTTGCGAGCTAAAAAATTACCATTAAATGATATTTATTTCCTTTTTAAACAAACAGATTCTCCTTTATGTGCAGATTGTCAAGAACCAGAAACTAGTGAACATTTTATATTAAACTGTATCAAATACAAATCGCAGCTTGAAATTCTGAAAATTTTTATCTCCAACCACGGAGAATGGTCGTATTTCTCAATAGCGAAATGTAAAACAATAGAGCAAGTTCAAAAAGTTGAAGAATTCTTAACATCAACCAATAGATTCTAAAATTCCAGTTAATATATTTTCAATACTCTACTTTCATCAATTTTAGTTAAAACACAAGGCGATAATTAAAACTACTAATGGACAGTGCAATCACTAACTATACGTTATAACTTAAGTTAAAAACTAATCCACATTCTATCGGAGCATAAAGCGTTGCCTAAGTCTCCATTTTTACAGTGATCATCACTGTACTGAACTGAAGTGGATTGTTAGGAATTGTGAAGAGTAACTTGAATGATGATTAATTTCTAAGTTGTGTTTGGATAAATAAGATTTGATTCTCAAGCCACTTTTAGAGTTTGACTTCCAGCTTCCTCACTCCTCAGTTAATCTATTTTTAAAGAGTTTAATGTCATAGGAAAGATTTGAGGATGACATTGAAGGATTTTAATGTTAAGAGAACACTCCCCTCTTCACCATTTACTATGGTGATTTTAGAATAATTATAAATAACGAGATCCCCGTCACTAACAGAAATTCCAGATTAACTTAATTTTTAAGTTGGTTTTTACACAGGTTATTGCTGCTGCTATATTTTTGTATAACTAAAATATTCAAATTTCTAAGAAAATTTTTACATGTACAAAAAATGGAACATGTCCATAAATTAAAAAAAAACAAAAAACATTGAAATTACAGTTTTCTTTTCTGTTATTTTAAAACTTATGGCGGGGATAGAAACTCTATGGTGCAGTTTGTCTATTATTGATCCCAAACAATAAAAAAAAGGACTTTAAAACGGGGTTGGATTTTCCACGCAAAATCCTTCTTTTTCTAGCCGAAGGTGGATCGCCAAGGGTATCTTTGGAAGAACCGGTTTTTGGTTACCTATCGATACGTTTTTCCTCGCAGAAAATGTTCCTTAGTGACACCCAATTCTGATAATCGTTTTAAACATTTTCTGGGGAAATATTCCAGGGGAGTTTCAGCAGTACTTATGACGATTTATCGAATTCAGTTTGAAAAAAGTGAATCAAAAAACAGATTTAAAAACTTAATGCATTTCTCAATCAAATTCATTTTTTTTAAATTTTTTTTTTAAAAAAAAAATTATCATTTAAAAACGAAGGTAAATTACATTAATTTTAAAATACAAGACATAAATGTCAAATTACGCGTGTTTTAATTTTTGATGTACTAAGGAAAGTAATCATTTATCTAATCCCGAAATTTCATGTATCTTATTATTCTAAATATATTTTTTGTTTTTTCTCTCTCATTATCTTAATTTCTAAAGGAGATAATCACTCATGTTTTTCGAAATATTCAAATACTTTACTGAATCTTCTCCGTTATATTTATTCATATAGCTGATTAATTTATACCAACAAAAGATTATTCTTTTACACTGAGTTTTTTTCGATGTAATAGTTAAAAGATATAAATTTGAAGTTAATATATACTTACAGTACGGTATTTTATTTCATATTTTTCATTACTTTTCTTTTTTCATTTATAGTTTTTCGAAAAAATAGCAATTTACGAAAAATAGTTGATATCACATAAGTTAGTGAATAGTATAAGAAAATTCATTTCTGCTCCAGATAGTAAATGTGATGAAAATAAATCTAGAATTATATATCCATGTAATTCCAAAAATTTAGAATTCTACCGTAACCAAAACATTATGACTCTTGAAGAGCAGATTTATTGGAGAAGGGTGACTGTGTAAATATCTTATTTGCACTACTTGTCTGAGCAGGAAATCAATTCAATTAATAGTGCATTGGGGATATAAATAATATATTTATCTTTAAATTAACAAATCAAAATTTTAGTACTTTTATGTCAAAATTAAAAATAAAAACTCAAGAACTAATGTCTTTTGAAATTTTTTCATTCTCTGCGTAATCCTAAAATGATTTATATATTATTATTATTATTGTATCAACAAAAGAAAACTTCTTTATTAAAGCTCTTCTTGAATCCTTTAGTAAAACACTTTTATATACATCTGTGTGTATAAGATTTTTTATGTACATTGCAAGATTTTATGTGTATATTTATTTTCTAAATAAGTTATAAGATGTAAACATTCTCTTTTCTTTCTGTAAAAGAAAAAATGAGTGATTTCCGTTTTGTACAATTTATACTCTGAACTATATACTTTTTAAATTTGAGGGTTTTTTTTTTGCAGAGTTTCTTGATGAAATTATTCATCCCAGTATCTTGAAGAAAAATTTTAAAACCAATTTTATTAAGTCATCAAATACTTTTTCTGCTAAACATAATTATGAAAGCTTGGTATATTAACAAAAAAACTAGTATAAAGTGTTGTAAATGTTTTATTGTTATTTATTTATTTTACTCTTCATTTTATGCTAGTAGATACAAAGTACTATGTTTAATTAAATGTTTTGAAACTCTAAATCATCTGTATTTTTTACGTACGTTTTTAAATTTTATTTTTAAAATTTTTTATAATTTTGTTTCATTTTTAAAAGTGGCTGCGGTAACCTAGTGATTATTGTCACGAACTCAATGCCAGAATGTAGCGGGTTCCCACCCTGTAGAGAAGGCCTATGTACATTAAATCTGTAGAGGCTCAATGTTTCCCTGTTGTTGTGGTGTGGTATTTAGGAAAGGGGGGTTGCCTGCTCCGTGTCGTCCTCGCTACTTGACCGAGGCTCAAATGAAATTTTCGCCAACAGCCCCTTATTGTTCTTTTTACAGTGTGACGTTAATTTTAACACACACACACACACACACAAAAATAAATTCTCCCCCCTTCTCTCACTCTCTTGACTTTTATACATTTTATTGCTATTTAAAAACTTGCATAGCTGTAAAACGAATAAGTATTGCTAAAATCCCAGTAAAGGAAGTATTCCTTCAGGGCTATACTTGAAAATTTTATAATAAAAATTCAGTCACACGATGAAAAACTCTTATAAAAATAAAGATTTGTAAGAAGCAAAATTTGTACACATATTAACCTTGCACGATCTGAAGTCGCTTAGATGTAATGTAGACAAAAGTTCTTCCAATAATTTACGTAAATATTTCTTTCTATAAAATGATACATTCTATATAAAACCACATAGTGTTTAGTGAAACTGATTGTTGCGCCATTGGGCCTGAGTTCAAATCCTGAGAAGGCATGGATACTTGTAATGAAGAGTGCCTTTGCGGCATAGGGGTACTTAAATAGCCGCCGAGCTACAAGTCTCTTTCAAGGAGGTTGGTGGACGAGGAAGAGAGATGGGAGGTCCCTGTCACCCCCAAAATTGGGGTGGAATAGAGTCAAATCGTACCGTCACCTGTATGGTGCTCAAAGCTGAGGAAAACGACAGGCGTAAATTCCAGCCCCTTGCCATGATGTGCTAATATCGGTTACCGTCGATCAGGTGGGCATAAGTAACACAAGAGAATTTTTTCACCAGAGAATAAATTTTATGCACGGGAAATGTATTGCAGAAACGTCAAGAATTGCAGTTTTCTAATGAATAAAAGAAAGAAAATGAAAGCTACTGATTTTAAAGCGTTAAAAAACTAAACTTTTAAAAATGAGTTGATTTCTTTGAATAAATTGATTAAACCAATATTTAAATTCAGCCTGAAAGATAAGTGTAAACAATGTTTAAAACAAAAACGTTTCTGTTCTTCCCGATCTGTGATTTTATTCCTTAGAAATTTCTCAATATGACTGATTACGTATAAAACGTGAATTCGTTTGCAGTAATTTACTTAATTTATATTTACTTTATTTATAATCATGATTTCTGTACAGAATTAATTCATAACACAGAAATGTATTATTATATGTCTGAAGCCTTAGCTAATATATAGTATTTACACTATAAAGCTTTCATTCTCAAAATTTCTTTGAATTATTGATTTCCGCATGAATAACCAATTAACTAAAAATAATATTACCGTAAAAGAGAGTCAAGGGAATGGGTCAGAATCACACAAAAATATAAATTTGAATTTGGATAGTAGATTGATATCGTAATTCTGAACTGCAGTACCAGTTAATGTAACTTTTTATCTGACCGTATTTAAATTTAAGTAAACACATATTGCAAAATTAAAATAATTTGTAGGGGGAAAAGAGACGGTCTTTTTTAATTGTTATATGCAATCAGCCCTTTTTATTGCTACTGGTTAACTTATGTGATGCCCTCGTCACTAGACCGAGGTTCTTCGTTAATAAATTTTTTGTCAAAGCAAAGAATTATTATCATTTAAATACGAAGGTAAATTACATTATTTTTACAAATACATAGCATAAATATCATCCGTTTATATTAATTAAAAACGAAAAAAAAATTTTAATTAGAAACATTTGCGAATATGAGCACCCCTTTTTTTTATTTTTGTTCAAAACTAAAGATAAAAATTCTTCTGATATCTTAAGTTTAGTAAACGTCCGTTTTAAGGTCAACAACTATACTACCGTTTTTATATACATGGTCCTAAAGATTCAAGAATAGGGGATTCCTTTTGTCAAGAATGCGAGAGTGTTTTACAAATACTAGAAAAACTATCCTATTCAACTAAGGATTTATTTTTCTTTTATTTTTGCTGCTTCGCTACTAAATTTCACTTCTTGTCTTGAATTAAAGAATCATCAGTTTTGAAATCTTTTTTACCAAACATTTCATTGTAAAAGATCTACATTTTTAATTAAATACCTTCAACTAGTACGAAATAAGAAATATTAGACTTTTGTTCAGTGGTTAATATATAAAAATATCAGCTGCTAGGTCTCCTTTGCAGGTGAATAACGGCTACATTTGAACTGATTAACTGAATTTTGTTTTAATTTGTTTAAAAGTCCTCTGTTTACAAACAAATGAAATCTATACTTTTTTTCTATATTTATTAAAATTGAAACGAAATGCTATAATTTTCACACCAATTTTAAAAAATTTTAGGAAGTTTGTAATCCTTTTTTTGTATAACTATGTGTTACTTAGAAAAAGCCACAACATTTTAAACTTTCCTATCTGCAAAAATAAGAAAAAAAATCTCAAATGTACCCATTTAAATCCCTCAATACTCTTATCCTATGAGAAAAATAAAATAATTTTAAAGGGTCACAGAAAGTCACCCTTGAACACCTCAAAGTTTTCCCAAAATAAATTCAAGTAATGATCAGCACATATAATTTTCACAATATACCAATTAAAAACACATAAAAGCTTATTTAGATCCCTACATATTTTTCAAAAAATTTAAATATTTTCAAAAAATAAATTGACTGATTTGAATATAGCTAATTGCATTAAAACATTTTGTAGTTTCATATGAATTTCATTAAATTTATCAATAATTTGATTTCATATATAATTATTCCACTTAACATACAAGATTAGAATTTGTATTGTTTTCAGTACAGCAATTATAAATCAAATAATAAATAGGTTGTTTCGAAGTAATGTGTATTTACGAAATTAAACCAATACTTAAATTAAGCCTGATTAAATTCATTTTAGTATTTCATACTCTTTAGAAAATTACGTAGGCAAAATGCAGATTCTTCCTCCAAAATGTATGCACAATATATGTAGAGAGAGAGACTTTATTTTTTAACTTGCTTTTAAATTAGTATTAGCCATATACTTCAGTCTTGCAGTTTTGGTATAAATACCGTCGTAGAAAGAAATCTTTAGGTATACGAATTTTCTTTTTTCATATTTTATATAAAATGACACCTTTTAAATTAAAGGATGCTTATATTTCACTGAGAACATGATGACTACTGGCCATTTTCTAATTCTATGAATATTAAAACTAAACTCATTGGCGCAACAGCCCATGAGGGTCAAAGGCCTAATGTGCCCATATGTATAATTTATTATGTTATGTAACAAATGGTTTTATCATTTATTTATTGTAATGATTATTAGATGGCGCCACCAGACAGAGTACTTGGAGGATTTTCCCCTGGTGGGAAAACCGGTAGTTGATTGATTAAGACGGTGGATTTTCTGGGGTACGCATCGCGCGGGACTTCTACTTCCCACCACGTGGCTACTTCCCCACGTGTTCCTGTAATGTTATATATTTATTCTAGAACTGCATAAATGTACCTGTGTACAGCAAATAAACTGTATTTAGCCCTGAGGTGAATAAATTTCATCTAATGATCTATCCATGCATCCCACTGTGTTAAAACTGGCGCCCAGACCCGTGGCCCGTAAGCCTTACGACCCCATAGAAGCAGAAACCGCCGCTGTGAGGAAACGCCGCGGAAAATGAAAATTTAACCGGCTCAGTAAACCATACCATCCCGGAAGAAAGTCTTGCGCCTCAAGCCTTCTAAAGCAAGAGATGAACCCCGAATACTTTTTCATTTTGAAATCACCCGTCTGCGGTCCTGCCGATAATCTCTGGAAATCGAAAGAGACAAAATGAATCATCCTGACTTCAATTGTCTGTAGAGGAAAAAGAAGAAAATCTATTTCCTGTTAAAAGTTTTCAAAATTCGCGGTAGCAATCCTGCTACAGTGTGTTAGTAATAGTGATCATTCTTCAAATTCGCGCGGTAGCAATCCTTCTACAGTGTGTTAGTGCTAGTGATTATTCTTCAAAATTCACGGTAGCAATCCTGCAATAGTGTTTTGTGCATTTTTTCATATCAAGTGGTAACCTTGCCCGTATTGTGTGTGTGTGGGTTTTGCAAAAAGAAAAAACAAGTGATAGCAATCCTGCTACAGCGTGGCGAGTGTTCTTTTTTCAAAAAAAAAAAAAGAAGTTATAGCAACCCTGCTACAGTGTTATTGACTGTATCAGAACACCTGATATATTATAGAAGAATTTCATATTGAATTTAGGTAGCATTCATTACATGCCTGATTATTTTAGTTTTGTTTAGTATTTTCATTGCATTGAATTTTTTGTATCATTACAACCCATGATTCCTAATTTTTCTTTATATTGATAATTATTATTTTGCTTCATATTTTACTGATTTCATATTGAATTTAGGTAGCATTCATTTCATGCCTGATTATTTTAGTTTTGTTTAGTATTTTCATTGCATTGAATTTTGTATAGTTACAACTGATGATTCCTAAATTTTCTTTATATTATTTTATTATTTAAATTAATGTGTTCCTTGTTGGTATTTTGAATATGTTATTAATTTATTTACTCATTTTAATTGTTTTTTGAAGTGCATAATATATTATAAGATTTAAAGGCTAGCTATATTTTAAAGTGTATTCCCATATCTGTAAAGGGGTTTTTGGGTGGCCCAATCAGGCCCTGACCTTAGTTATTTTTTTTTATTTTTGCAACTTTTAAATTTTTTTCAACCCGGTGTCATTTCGGGGGAAAAGGGGAAAAAAAGCTAAATCTCTTTAAAACTTGCTATTGAGTTAGGGTGAATTTGAGTCTGAGGGGGAAGAGCAAAAAATAATTGAATTAAGGGCAAAAATTTTATCAAATGATGTTAAAGGAAGAACCCTGAATTTGTGAAATGTATCTTTGGGGGAATCGTAAAAAAATAGGATAGACGGGGAAAAACGAACAAAAAAAAAAACACTGCGGGGTTCGGGGCTGCAGAAAATACGACTGAAAAATGAGACTAAAAGAGTTGTAGGTCCACAAACCCTCCCCCCAAGAAAAAATGGGTTTAAAAAAACTGTTACCAACTTTCCCAATCCTAAAAATTGGGATAACATGGACTTTTTCCCTCACCCTTATTCGAACGTAAAATGAAGTTTTTTGGATCTTGGTGAAAAATCTGTGGGTACCCTATCTCATTTTTTGCCCTACCTAGTATGTAACCTCCCTAAAAGCCCGTGAGTCTGAGGAGAAAGCAGGGATTCCCTCCACATTCGGGGAATGCTTCTGCAACGGTTCGTTAACCGCAAAAAAATTTCCCGGGGCTGTTTTCACGTCACAGTAAAGCCCAAATGGGACGTGGAAGGATTTTTTTAAAAAACCCGAGCATATTTTTGAAGGTTGGCTCAATGAGTTTAAAATTGATTCTTTTGGGACGGTTTTGAAGAAGTTGATGATTCCCGATAAAAATAAAAAAAAGGGCTTTTTCCAGAGTGTAAGGAACATTACCTGGATATCTGGGAAGAGCATTTTCCCCAGAAATGTTAGCAGATAAGCTGGAAGCTTTCGACAATATCCGGCGCCCCCTTACCCAGTGGCCCTTTAGGAAACATGTGAAGGCAAGTGAAAACTGTAAATGAGGGAAGACAGATATCACCCAGGAAACCTGACCCCCTTTCCCCAAAAAGAGAATATTCCCACCCAGTACCAAATGAAAATCCTCCCCAGATGCTAGGGCTGTGGGGGAAAAGGGGGATGATAAAGTCCGGGTGCCCTACCGAAACCCCAACTCCTCACAAAAAAAGGGGGCGTAGCAACCAATCACATCAATGCTTACTCAACTCAGACCAGGGAAACCCCCGATTGAACCCTTTAAACGACATATCTTTTTGGGGAAAAAAAGACGTGTATGTTTTCAGGCACAGGATCTTCCCCATTCAATTGTTTGGGGGAAAAGGGTGTACCAGGTATTTAGGGGTAAAAAGGGCTCCTCTTCCCGGAAACCACATTAGCTATGAGCTTGGCAGATGGTCAACAGACCCCAAAGGGGAGGCCCCCCCAAAAAAGGGGATGGTAGAGATTGAGGGGGGATCAAATTTTACCAAATTCATAATTCTCCCAAAAGGGAAAAAGGGGAAAAAGAACTCTTCCAAAAGGGAAAAGATTTTTTTTAGTTCTGTTTGGGTTTTGGGTTTTAGATGTGAAAAAAGTTTAAATTTGGGACCTTTTGGGACAATCCTACCCCCCAAGTACCCATTTGGTGAAGAATTGGGCACCCCGTCCATAGCTGAGAAGATGTTCAGCAACACCCCCCAATTTAAAAGAAGGAGAAGGTGAAAGTTTAACCTCTGTCCCGGAAAAGGGGGAAACTTAACCTTTTCCCCTTGGAATCCTTCCAAAAAAAATTTTGAACCAGGGGAGAAGCAACGAACGAACGAAGCCAGAGCTCCACATTAACACGGGGAAAAAGTCCTCCCCATCTATTTTTCAATTATTCCCCTTCGTAAACGTGGCCTCCCCCAAAAAGGGCCCATAGATTCCTGGTTCCCCGTCGGGACCCCTCGGAACCCAGAGGGGGAAGAAGTAACAAATGGTTTTATTTATCATTTACTTATTGTAATGATTACTAGATGGCTCCACCAGTCAAAAGACTTTTGGGGGTTTTTTCCCGGGGGGGAAAAACCCGGGAGTTTATTGATTAAGACGGTGGATTTTCTGGGGGAGCATCGCGCGGGGCCCACTGTGACATAGCCATCTTGTCGATAGGGATGTCTTGGGGGTTTCCCTGTAAGTTAGAGGTGTGGGATTATCGGGAAAGGGTGAGACATTCTATAATTCTTAATATGACTTTTATTAAGAATTTAAAATTAAATTTCTTATATAACGAACAAACCCTTTTTTAAGTGAGGGAAAAAACCAAAATACGCCGATTTTTAAATTTAAATCAGATCCCCGCAATTAGATCACTTATCAAATAATAACTAATTAGATCCGCCTAATATTGATTCAATAATATACTAGCGTTCGGGAAAACAATCTTCCTACCTTGGAGGGGAAAAATCATCGATCCAATCAACTTCAGATATTCAGGGTAGGCGCGGTGCAATGGGATGCCCCCCCTTGTACAACGGGCGCGACTCCCTGATTTTCCCGAGTAGCCGTCCAATCACACTTCCACCTGTTTTCCCAACCAAGATTTCCCTAAAATTGCCATCCTACTCACTAAACTTTCTATCCTTTTTTAAAAGGGTTTTCTTATTTGCATTGTTGCTTCGTTTTTACTTTTGGGTTTGGGGTTTAAAAGTTTTTTCCCTTAATCGTGGCCGTCAAAAAGAAAGTAGGGGTTATGTTAGAAGAAGAACGCGAGAGTGTCACCCCCCCCAAGAAAAAAACGTGATTTATTTAAGGGTTTTTCAACACCCCCTTTAAAAAATTACGTGCCCCAAATTTTTTTTCTGAATCTCCCCCGCTTTCTAAGTTTTATTTAAATTTTAACCTTGAATCCTTATTTTTAACTTCTATACCAATAAATTTTTTTAACTTAACGTAATTTTCTATTATTCATCTTAGAATTAAATTTAATATTCAACTTAAATTTAAATTTAAACTCATGACAGACACACAATAAATTTTACTCCATTAACTAGCCAAATACACAATTTTGTTGTTTAATCATGGTATATTCTCACTACATATGTACTTAACTTCCCTATATTTAACGTTACTTCTTAAATATTCTAAAACAAAATACCCACGTGCATTTTTCCTGGGTGCGCAGACCCAAACTTCAAGGCCAGACAAATATTCATTTGTGAGCTGGGAGACTGCTCCACTGCTGAGAGTTGAGTAAGGCGACATATCAGTTATGAACAATACTTTCAGGGTCTGTCACCCTGAAATAAAAACTTTTTAAGTTACTTTGCCAAATCTATATTTATACATAATACCACAAGTTTCACAATTTTTATGCATTATATATCATTTGTAAATTACAATAAACTTTCATTTCCATCCCGCATCTGGTTCCATCAAACTCCCAATGAGCCGCGCAGCGCTGTTAATAATATTGTTAGTGCCCTGCCTACACCGCGTTTCCCTGAACCAGATGCATCTTAATACAGAACAATACAACAACATATATATACATACACATTATACAATTACAAACATTTTTCAATAAATCATTAAAACAAATAACCAAAGGAATTGTCACATCTCACGAAGTCATACATCGAAGTAAACAAATGCATAATTACAGTTGTTTTCTCCCCCAACACTAGAGAGAAAAAAAAATATTTTACAAGTCAAAAGTTCAAAAAAAAAAAAAAATATACACTCATTGTAGTGTCAACTTTTGCTTGTGGATTATAACTTTTAAACACCGCCCGAGACTTCCTTCTTTGCAATAATTCTTCCGACCACTTTGCGACATAGCCATCCTGTGATGACTATGTCTATCCGGATCCGCGTAAGCTAGAGGTGTGGGATTATCAAAATGATGAGACATATTGCTCCTTACTACAACTTTTATTAAGAATAACTTTATATTACTTAATTCTAATTGACAACTTTCTAAAGTGAGAGAGTTAACACCCAATCAAAACTTTGTATTCAAGTCAGATCACGCAACTAGAACATTTATCTTAATTATAATAAATAAACCGATTCATCTAACTTCCTATACAAAATATTACCTTTTGCAGAGTCTCCTTCCTTCACCAATTGAGAGAATGCCTATAACTTAATTTTAACTACGAAGATTCAGACTTCTTTATAATGAACGTATCTTTCTTCCAAAGCTATACGACATCTAACCGTGATCCGAATGATTCCACACTCAAGTTATCTCTTAAACTTGCCGCTACTTTATCATCAAAGCTTCTATCCTTTTAAAGTATATCTCTATTTACATATTTGATCTGTTTATCTTCTTGGTATTGGGTTGAAAGGTTTTGCCATTAATCGTGGCCGTCAAAGAACTTAGGAGTTATGTTAGCAGAAGGACGCGAGAGACGTCACAACCCTCCTTAAGAAGAAAAACGTGATTTACTTAAGGGTTCTCAATGCCTTAATAAATTACGTGTCTAAATCTCTATTTCTGAATCTCTCTTCGCTTTCTGAGTTTATTTAAATTTTAATCTTAAATCTCATTTTAACTTCTTATAATTTCCAATATTTATCTTGACTTTAATTTTCATTATCTATCTTAGAATTAAATTTAATATTCAATTTACTTTAAATTTAAACTCGTGACACAATTTTACTCCATTAACTAGGCCAACATTAATAATTACTGCTTAATTCATGCCCACTCTCACTTTTAACATACAATATCTTAAAGTAACTATACACTTAAATTTTCTAATAAAAAATTTCCTGGGTGCGCAGACCCAAACTTCTGTACTCTTTATCATCACTGTATATGGAGCTGATTTTTCCGCTCCATTTTTTTTGTTGAAGTTACTTTTATCATAATTTTCAGGGTCTGTCTCCCTGAAATGAAAACTTTCTGAGTCACTGTTTCAATCTATGCTTACATAATATCAATCAATTTCACAATTTTTATTCATTATATATTATTTGTATATCACACAATTTTCATCTCCATCCCCACATCTGGTTCCAAAAATCCCCAAATGAGCTGCGCAGCGCCGTTATTATTATTGTTAGTGCCCTGACTACGCCAAGTGTTTCCCTGAACCAGATGTCCATAAGTAATACGTAACAATGCCACAACAAATATATATATATACACACATATTATACAATTATAAACATTTTTCAGTAAAACTATTATAACAAATAACCAAAGGAATTTTCGCATCTCACGAAGTCATATATCGAAGCAAACAAATGTGCAATTACAATTGTTTTCTCCAGAAAAATTTTTAACAAGTCAAAAGTTCCAAAAATAACTATACACTCATTGTAGTGTTTTTAACTTTTGCTTGGCTTATAACTTTTGCCAATCGCCTCGAGACTTCTTTCTTGTAATAATTCTTCCACTGTTGGAAGATCATAAAAAATGAAACAATACAACCTGATACTTTTATATGGTCTCCCACCATTACGTCCAACGATGAGGTGCTACCACTTTTTCTTTCCCTCTACTGCACTGGAGTTTCTTGTTTTGCTTGTTGTAGGGCTTGTAAATCCCTTGTCGTCCCTTTCTTACTTCTGCTGCGTCCTTGGCTGGTCGGGATTCTGTTCTGTTCTCCGGCGTGGCCTCAGATTGTGCCGTGGTTTCATCTGGAACTTCAGTTGATTCTTTCTGTTCTTTTCTTTCTACTTCTAGAAATAGTACTGATGAAAATTGCCTTATTTATGTTATTGGGTCCCTTTCGCTACTTTCTTTGTGGTCCACTTGCCCCTGACACTCCTGATCTCTTAATACCTCTATTATACCTTGTCCTTTTACTTTACTTTCACCCCAAATGAATCCAGGAAGCGATCTGACCAGTGATTTGCGTTTATGGGTCATATCTGTATTTTTATATTGATTTGATTGGCTACCAATCCCTTTTGCTCTAACTTACGTTTTTCACCCGCAGATTTTTTCTTCCCATAGTGTGTGACTCATTAATCCTTGGTGTACTTTTTCCGAAGTACTATTTTCCTGGACTTGATCTTATACTATTTGGGGATACCTGTTCCTTGACTGACCTCGTCACATTTCCTGCGACGATATATTCTTATTTGATCTACGTTAACCGTTAATCTTTTTCCTGATTTGGCTATTACAACAGCTATTATTGTTATTTTTTACTTCTAAATTTATAAGGTCCTTCAAATTTTTGTTTAAATTCTCTTAGCGCAGACTTTGTTGGCTGCTGAACTTAAAGGGTGTGTGTTTCTAATAAGACCCAATCATTTACCTTTATTTTTATGTCTTTTCTACGTCTATTATAATATCTTTTCCCACCTTCCTGTTTAATTTTCGTACTTAGTCTAGCTTCCTTAAAGCTTTTTTTCGATATTTTTGTATTTTGAATTTTGAACTTTCTGAGATCATAACTAGTTTTGAAATGGTGTAATCAATTTTCGACCTAAAATTAATTCAGCAGGTGATTTTCCCGTTGTTTCATTCACCGCCGTACGAATAGCGTAAGCAAACTCACGTAAGAATGATCCCAAGTATCGTGTTGATCATTAACATATACTCTGCGAAATTACTGCACTATATCTGATTAACTCTTTCAGTCCGATTTGCTTGTGGTCGATATGCAACAGTCTTCACACATGCCTTATATGCCTAATCTTTCACTTAAGTGCTCAAAAATTTCGGATATAAATTGTAAATTCATTATCTTATTAATTTTATTGGAGCCCATAACGCGATATAAAGTTATCAAAAAAATATCCGCTATTATACGAGATGAGAGGCCTTTTAAGAGGTATAATTTCGTGCTCATTTGCTGAAATGATCGGTTATTACTAAAATATAAAGGATACGTCTTATTTCGATATAGGATACGGGCCTAACAAATCTAACGTCACTATCTCTATTTGATAATGGATATAATTGATTTAATCGACCAGCTGGTAACGCGTTTTTATAGTTATTAACTTGGCACATATGGTATGTAGAGACATATTGATCAATGAATTTTCATGTACGGAAATAACAAACGTCCCGGAATTTTATGATACGTTTTAAATATTCCCATGTGTCCAGCTATTGGCTTGTCATGAAATCATTATTTCATTCCTCTTAAAGATTTGAATGTATAGCCACGCATTTCACACCTAATTACGTTGCGTGTTTCGTATAAAATAACAATCCTTCAATTAAACGGAAATCGTGGGACCAATTCTCACATATCGTTGTATCAACCGAGTTATCTTCCGGGTTTTCTAAATATTCATAGATATGACCTACCTCTGGGTCATTTTCTGTTCTGATATTAATTGTTCCCGCGGAGTAAGTAAGTACTAAATCCTTACTATGGCACAATTAAATTTTTCTCCCACTATACCTCTTCCACGTATTCCTTTGTAAGTATGTCAGCCACTGCATTTTGAGTTCCCGGTCTATGTTCCCATTCTATATTGAATTTGCTAATTTGAGTGCCCATCTAATCATCCTACTGCTGACAAATTTTTGCCATGTGTTAGGCGTGTTAAGGCTGCGTGATCCGTTATTACTTTTAATGGCACATTCCTAAATATGTTCTGAATTTGTTCAACGCCCATACTACTGCTAGACATTCTCTTCGGTTACTGCATAATTCCTCTGCGTTGTTCAGTGTACGTGACGCAAATAACAGGTCTGTTTTGTTGATTAAGTACTGCTCCTAAACCGATCGAACTGGCATCTGTAAATAACCTCGAATGGCTCCTGAAAGTTTGGTAATTTTAAACTGGCGCTTTTGTTACCGCCGTCTTGACCTCTTCGAATGCCTTTTGTGCCTCATTGGACCAGACAAATTTCTTAAATTTTCGTTTAAGATTATAAAGTGGCTCTCTCACAAAGATCCGCATAATTTTTAATAAATTTCAAGTGTACCACTGGGACATACCCAAACACTTTTCTGGACACCTCTTTTCAGTTACGGGGCGGTTTCATTTCTTGTATAGCTCTAACCTTGTCTTCATCTGTTTTAATTCCTTCTTACTAATAATTAATCCTAAATATTTTCAATTCATCGCACCCAAATTTGCACTTTTCCTTATTTAATGTCAATCCTGCATCCTTAACAACGAAAAAACTTCCTTGTAAATAAATTAACACATGGTGAGTGAATGATGGAGATGAGATAATCACATCGTCCATATACAATACTCGCCAAATTTCCCTATCACCGGTTTTAGGATTATGTCAATTGCCTTTTGAAAAATTGGGGCTGCTCCTGATAAAACCGAATGGCATCCGCTTGGAAAGCATAAGTGCCAATTTTACTACAAATGCGGTCTTAACAATATCACTGGGGTTTACTGCCATTTGAAAGTACCCACTTTTGTGATCAAGAGATGACATTATTGTTGTGAGCATGGTATGTTCGTTAATAAATCATCTATTAACGGTAAAGGGTATCGCGGATACTTTGTGATCGAATTTAATTTTCTATAGCTCACTGCAAATCTATATGCTTCCGGATTATCCGGTGGTAACCTATTATTTTTCTTGCATAACACAACAGGTGACGCGTATGGGGATTAAATTAAAACAATGTTTCCTCTTTGTAAATATTTTTGTATGTGAAAATCAATTATTGCTTGCTTTGTCCGGTCATACCAAGTATGGCCTTGAAGCTACTGGTGGTTATTCCCGTGTGTCAATTTCATGGTATAAAACATGAGTAAGACCTGGTTTGTCTGAAAATAACCCTTTAAAACTACTAAACAAAGCCTTGTAGATTTTGTTTTTCTACCTAATTTTGTCTTAGATAAATCTATTATCTCAACCTTTTCCTCTTTAATTGGTTCAACCACCTTATTTACTTTGAGAATCTGAATTTTCAACGATTTTGATCAAAATCTAATACTATCTTTTGACCCACTTATAAAATCAATACCGAGAATACATGGGTATTCTCTAAATCCGTCAACATTACGAAATACCTACCTCTTTTCGAATTGTCTGATGCGAATATTCAATCTCTACGATTCCATGTTTTTTGGCATTTCGCACCCTGTGCTGTTATTACCTGGGTCATGATTTTTAATTTGCTTATAAAAATATTTTCTATATACTTCTTCCGATATAAATGATTTATCTGCTCCGGTGTCCCATAGCGCTTTCAAAAATGTGTTATTTAATAAAAATAGGAACGTGGGAAGTTCTTACGGGTGATAAGGCTACATATCGGAGAAAAGCTAATTGTTTCTCTTGTCGATACTTTTTGAGGTTGATCTTTAACTTTACAATATTTAATCGTCCCCTTTGCATCCTATCTCCTCGACTGAAATTTCACTGAACCCCTATTTCTACGGTCCCCTCTATTAAAATTATCATTTCTGCCTATTTCGAAACAGTAACCTCTGTTGGTATTGTTGAATCTCTGATCACTATTTTTGAAATCTATTCCTCTCTCGAACCCCTATTACTTTGACGGCTATTCTCATAAAAAATTATTTCTACTGTTATTTGGTCTAAGTCCTAGCTTCAGAATTCCCTCCAGTTTCTACCTTCATTAGCATCAAATACCAGCATCCTATGCGCATTTTGGACTCGTCTTCTTTCTATATTATCATTCTGTGAACCCCTTTTTAATTTGTAAGAATATCTCGAATTTAGCCAAGACTTCAAAAAGTTGTACCGTGTTCTGTGGATTGCGCACTTCCACATAATCCTGGATTTGTGGTGGTTCGAGTCGAACTAAAAATAATATGATCCACCCTCAACTCTGCCTGGGACATTCCCAATTCTAAACTTTCTCGATTTTAATAAATTATAAACGAAATCAGCGGGTTCCTGATTTCTTCCTGCTGTGATGCGTAAAATTGTGATTGTAATTCTTTCTTATTTTTGACCGCGGAAAAGCTTTCGCTAATCTGTAGCCTTGAGCTGCGCGAAATCCGTGGCTGTATTTTTGCACTAACACCGATCCAAATATCGAGTACCAATCTTGGAGCCCTTCCCCTGAGATGACTTTTTAAGTAGCTAATACGACAGATTACTTGGGGATTTCAAGTAACTGTATGTTGTTCCTATTGATTCGATAAACTCTGCACGTTCTCGACCCTGAAAAACATGTTTCAGGTAGTACGTTACCTCCACCTGCATTACCTAACCCAGAATTATACACGTTCGGTGTGCCATTGGCACATAAAGCCATCCTGTGATGACTATGTCTATCCGATCCGCGTAAGCCAGAGGTGTGTGGATTATCAAAATGATGAGACATATTGGGTTCTAATACAACTTTATTAAGAATAACCTTATATTACTTCTTAATTCTACTGACAACTTTCTTAAAAGTGAGAGCACCCAATTAAACCTTATATTCAAGTCAGATCACGCAACTAGATCATTTATCTTAATTATAATAAATAAACCGATTCATCTAACTTCCTATAAAAAAATATTCCCTTTTTGCAGATTTCCTTCACCAATTGAGAAATCCTATAATTTAATTTTAACTACAAAGATTCAGACTTCTTTATAATGAACGTATCTTTCTTCCAAAGCTATACGACATCTAACTCGTGATCCGAATGATTCCACACTAAGTTATCTCTAAACTTGCCGCTACTTATCATCAAAGCTTCTATCCTTTTAAAGTATATCTCATTTACATATTTGATCTGTTTATCTTCTTGGTTTTGGGGTTGAAAGGTTTTTTTAATCGTGGCCGTCAAAGAACTTAGGAGTTATGTTAGCAGAAGGACGCGAGAGACGTCACAACTTGTTGGAAAGATCATAAAAAAATGAAACAATACAACCTGATTTTTATATTCAGTCCCCTAACATGACTTGTAAGCGAATTTACCACTGTTTTTTTCCTCTTCTCATTCCTCGGCTGCACGAATTTTTTTGTTGCCTGCTGTGGGTTGTGTCTCCTTGTCGGCTTTTCCGGGTTTCCCTTGTTGTTTTGGGGGTCGGGCCCTGACGTTTCGGCGTGGACGCACGTTGTATCTCTGTCCATCTTGAACTCCAGTTGCCCGTCTTGTTTTTTTCTTCCTACTTATATAAATATTACGGGATGACAATGGTTTTTTTGATATTATTGGGTCCATTTTTTGCCACTTTTTTGTGGTCCACGCCCCCGATCCATACGCCCTTTTTAATTTCCCTTTATCTAGCCGTTTTTTTTATTCTTGTTTCATTTGAAAAATGAGCAGGCAGCGATCTGATAAGTTCGCGCTTATCGGCCCTATCCGTTTTTTTCTTGATTGTTTTGACGGGAGATTTACCCTTTTTTCCTCTAACTCACGCTTCACCGCAGATCTTTTTTCCCTATTGTGACTCATTTGATCTTTTGATGTACATTTTCCATCCTTTTTCCCTGACGTAACCAATACTATCGGGGCGACCTGTTCCTAATTCGACCTCGCCTTTCCTATGACGAAATTCTTATTTGATCAACATTAACAGTTAATTTTTTTCCTGATTTCCGTATTAAATTTTAAATTTTTATTTCTTATTTTAATATTTTTGGGGACCTTCAAATTTTTGTTTAAATTTTGGGGAACGATTTTATTAGCTGCTGAACTTAAAGGGTGTGTCTCTAATAAGACCCAATCATTTACTTTAATTTGTATATCCTCTTCGCTATTATAATATTTTCCCCACCTTTCCTGCTTAGTTTTCCTACTTAGTCTGGCTTCATAAAGGACTTTTCCATATCTTTTTACTGTAAATTCCTATCCGTCTGAAATCATTACAAATTTTTTGAAATGGGGTAATAAATTTTTCCCCCAAAAAATAATTCCGCAGGTTTTTTTCCTTGTTTCATTCACTGCCGAGAATAGCGTAAGCAAACCCCGTAAAATTGGCCCCGTATCGTGTTGATTTTTAACATAATTTGCAAATTTTGCACTAAATCTCGAAAATTGTTCAGCCCCTTTGGCTGTGGCCTATATGCAAAAGTCTTACATTTTATGCCTAATTTTTTCTTAAATGTTCAAAATTTCAGATATAAATTGGGGACCGTTTTTTATTAATTTTTTTGGGAGCTCCCCCGATATAAAATTTTAAAAAAAAATATCCCTATTATACGACCCGAGGCCTTTTGAAAATAAAATTTCAGCCCATTTGATGAAATGATCGGGATTAAAAATATATCTTTAGCTTATTTCGATATAGGATACGGGCCTAACAAATCTAACGTAACTATCTCATTTGGATAATTTGATACAATCGGATTTAATCGACCAGCAACGCGTTTTTATAATTAAACTTGGCACATATGGCGTAGAGACATATTGATCAATAAATTTTCCCCATTTAGGGGAAATAACAACGTCCCGAATTTTATAAGTTTTAAATCTACGCAGATGCCCCCTTGGTTGTACAAATTGGTGGGATCTGTTTTTTAAAGACTTTGGAATTATACACGTATTTCACCAAGCGTTGCGTGTTTCGCATAAAACAACAAGCCTTAAATTAGACGGAAGTCGGGGGGACCACTCACATATCGCTTAACAGAGTTATTTTCCGGGTTTTTTCTAAATATCTATAGATATAAACTAGTTCTGGGTCATGTTTTTTGTTCTGTTATTAACGTTCCCGCGAAGTAATACAAATTCGATTTTGCACAATTAACTTTTTCCTATTATAGTTTCCCGGGGTTTTTTGATATATATCCGCCACCGCATTTTGAGTTCCCGGTCATTTTCCCCATTCTATTTTAAATTCCCGCTAATTTGAGTTCTGATCATCCTACTCAAAAAATTTTTTTCCCTGCGTTAGACGTGTTAAGGTAGCGATCGTAATAACCATACACCCCTAAATTTTTCGGAATTATTTAAACCCCCATATACGCCAGACATTCCTTTCGGTTACCGTATATTCCTCTGTGCGTTGTTCAGAGTAAAAACAAATAAAACGGGTCGGGTTTCCCTGATTAAGCACTGCTCCCAAACCGATTGAACTGGACTGTAAAAAACTCGAATGGTTTTTTGAAAGTTCGGTTTTTTAAAACGGCCCCTTTTTTACGGCCCCTTAAAAACGCTTCGAATGCCTTCTGCGCCTCAGGGGCCCAGACAATTTTTTTTAAATTTCGTTTAAGATTAAAAAGGGGGCTCACAAAGACACATTTTTTTTAAATAAATTTCGCGTACCACGGGGAAAATCCCCAAAAAACCTTTGACACCTCCTTTGGTTAGGGGGTGATTTCATCTCTAGTATGGTCGAACCTTTGTCTCATCCGGATTCCTTTTTCAATAAAATCCTAAAACCTCAATTCTCGCCCCCAAATTTACATTTATTTTATTTAATGTCACAATCCTGCATCTTGCAACAACGAAAAAACTTTCCTTAAATGCTCAAAGGGGAGTGAATGAGGGAGACGAAAAATAACGTCATCCATATACACATTCCAAATTTCCCCCTATCACCGGTTTTAGGATTGGTCAATTGCCTTTTGTTGGGAGCTGCCCGATCCGAAGGCATCCGCCTGGCAAAAGTCCCCAATTTTACTACAATGCGGTTTTAACAATATCACGGGGGTTTACTGCCTTTAAAAGTACCCACTTCTAGACCCAGAGATGACATTATTGTCGCATGGATGTTCGTTATTAAATCATCTATTAACGGAAAAGGGATCGGGATTTTTGTGATCGAATTTGCTTCCTATGCCTACCAAAAATCTATATGCTTCTGGATTATCCGGTGGTAACCCATTTTTTTCTTGCATAACACAACTGGTGACGCGTAGGGGGGTTTGAATTGGAACAATCGTTTCCCCCGAAAATTTTTGTATATGAAAATCAATTACTTGTTTCTCCCGGTCATATCTGTATGGCCGGATACTACGGTGGATTATCTCCCGTGTAAATTTCATGGTATAAAATATGGTAAGACCTGGTTTGTCTGAGAATAACCCTTAAAACTACAAACAAATTTTGTAATTTTTTTTTTGTGTATCCCCCAATTTTGTCTTAGATAAATCTTTTCAACATTTTCCTTTCAATTGATTCAACCACCATTTACCTGAGAATCGGGAATTTTCAACGATTTTCGATAAAAATCTAAAACGATCCTGATCCATTTTATAAAATCAACACTTAGTCATGGGTATTCCAAACCTCAAACATGAAATGACCAATTTTAACAAATTTCGGTTTGAATAATCAATTCTAAAATTTCCCCTATATTTTGGCATTTCCCCCCCGGTGATCACCGGGCTCGCGTTTTTTTAACGTTTAAAAAAAAAATATTTTTTATATATTTCTTCCCGATATAAATATTTATCTGCTCTTGTCCCATGCCTTTCAAAAATGTGTTATTTAATAAAATAGGAAGGGGGAAGCTCCACGGGTGATATACATATCGGAAAAAAGTTTAAATTGGTATATCCATGCCGATTCCTTTTGATTATGAACTTAAAACTTTCACAACATTCAATCATCCCCTTTGCATCCTATCGCCTCGACTGAAATTTCACCGAACCCTATTTTTGCGGTCCCCTATTAAAATTATCATTTCGATCATTTCAAAATTGGACCATTTCGTTGAATCTCTGATCATCTTCTGAAACCTATTCCTCCTCCCCCGAACCACCTATTACTTTGACGGCTATTCTCAAATACCCTAAAATCATTTCGCCATTTTTTGGGTTTCCCCCCAACATCAAATTTCTCCAGTTCTGCGATTATCAAAAAAAAAGGGATCCATGGGGTTTTTTGACCCCTCTTTCCAAATTTATCACTATTCTGCAAACCCCCTTTTTTAATTTGTAAGAATCCCTCTTCAAATTTAGCCAATTTTTCCCAAAAAGTTGTACCGTGTTCTGCGGATTGCGAACTTCCCACATAGTCCGGGACTTGTGGTTCGAGTCTAACAAATATGTGATAAACCAATCCCGCCTGCGACATCCACTCTAAACTTTTATGTATTTTAGCAAATCGTCGAAGTCTGTTGGTTCCTGATTTCTTCCTGCTGTGACGCAAAAAACCTAGCCCCCAATTTTTTTTATTTTGATTGCGGGAAAAGTTTGCTAATTCAGCCTTTAGCTGCACGAAATCCGTGGCGTATTTTTGCACTAGCACCGATCCAAATAGAGTACCAATCTTGAGCCCTTCCCCTGAGATGACTTTTCAAATAAGACATGACAGGTTACTTTTATTTCAAGTAACTGTATTTGATTATCTATAGCCTCGAAAATTGGTAACATTCTCAGCCCCGGGAAAAAACATTTTAGAAAAAATACCAAACCCTCCTGCATTCCCTAACCCAAATTAAAAAAATTGTTCGGCGAAGTGACATAGCCATCTTTGATAGCTATGTCGGGGGGTTCCCGGTAAGTTAGAGGTGTGGGATTATCGAAGGATGGATTCTATATTCCCATTGATTTTTATTAAAATTTAACTTAAATTTATTATATAACGAACAAACTTATATTAAGTGAGAATAAACCAAAATACGCCGATTTTTAAGTCGATCGCGCAATTGATTTTTTTCAATATAACAAATTGATCCCCTAATATTGATTCAATAATATACTAGCGTTCAGAATAAAACTTCCACCTTGGAGGAATAATCATCGATCCAATCAACTTCAGATATTCGGGGAGGCGCGGTGCAATAGTATGCACCTTGAAATGGGCGTGATCTCCGGATTCCTTATAGCCGTCAATCTCATTTCCACCTGTTCCGAACTAAGATTTCTCAAAATTGCCATCCGTACTACTAAACTTTTTATCCTTTTAAAAGGGTTTTCTTATTTTTCATTGTTGCTTGTTTTTTCTTTTGGTTTTTGGGGTTTGGAAAAAATTTTTTCCCTTAATTGGGGCAAAGAACTTTGGAGTTATGAGGGGAAAAGAACGCGGAATTCCCCTATTTTTCCCCCCACGGGTACTTCCCCACGTGTTCCCCGTAATGTTATATATTTATTCTAGAACTGCATAAATGTACCTGTGTATAGCAAAAAAATGTATTTAGCCCGAGGTGAATAAATTTCATCTAATGATCTATCCATTCATCCCAGCGTGCTAAAGAAAAAAATTAAATATTGTAAAAAGTAAAAACAGGAAAAGAATCTAAAGATAATTTTATTAAAATCATTTTAGTAATACAAGGACTTTTTTTAAAATTTTGTTTTATAAAAGCAAAACCGTGTTTTATTTTATTATTTATTTATTTCCCATAGATCTCATTTCAATCTTTACTCTTGAAACTTTTTTTAATCTTACTTATCTCTTGAGGCAAAATCTTTTCTCACGATTCACTTGGGGTGGTACATTTGCTGTAATTTTTAAAATTTTTTTATTTTTACCCTCCCAAATTTTTGGGCCCTTTGCCTTAAAAGGTTTGGCTTTCGATTACTATTACTTTTACATTATAGAAAGGATTTTCAAAAAATTTTTTTTTTGAATTATAGATTTCTGCGTGCACAACTTATTTATTAAAGGCGATATTACCCTAAAGAACAAAACTGGGTTTCCCAAAACACTAAAAATGAATTTTTTAAATTTGGGTAGATCTTGGGTTTTCCCAATTTTGAACTGCAGTTCAGTAATACAAGGATAACACCAGTTATTTAATTTTTCCCAACTTGCAAATTAAACTACGTAAAAATTGTGTGGTATCAATTCCCTTTTTAAAAAATGCAGCATATTTTAATATTTGATATGAACAGAGGCGAAAAGGGGGGCTTTTGGGGCCGGGGTCCCCCCCCCCAAAACCCTGTTTTTTTTCCCTTTATTATAATTTAAGTGTATAGTACGTAAAATTTAATTAAGTATTTGTTATTAATGATTAAAATTTTTTAATTAATGCTATATTTATTCAATAATTAGTTTTTTCTGTGTTTTGTTTCCCAAAATCGACAAAATCAAAAGGGAAAATGATCAAGATTGGTGAACTTTCGATCCCGGGCCCCCCCTTTTAAAAATTCCTTGTGTGTGCTACTGACCCTCGCTATTGCTTTAGGTGGGTGTAAAAAAGTCTAATCAAATCAGTTTTTAAAAATTTTTGTGTGTGCAGTTAGTTTTTCAAGTATGAAAAATCTTTTTTTGTAAATTTAGCACAATTTATATTTTTATTTATGATAAAACAAGAATAATATGTACGAGAAAAATTTAAAAATTTTAGGGGTGTACCCGAAAATAACGTTTTTCAAAAATTTTCTAAAAACAATTTTTCTCAACCTTTTTTCAGTATATGCTAAACTATGTTTGAATAATGGGGGAATAGCCTTTTTTGGGTCCATATCCCCAAAAAAAAAATAACTGTAATGTTTGAATAACAAAGTTTAAAATTTTTAACGTCACTTTTTTTTTTAACATAATCTTTTTTGTGAATAGTTTTGTCTGACGTTAATTTTGAGTTAAAATTTTAAGATAAAAAATATTTTTTATAGAACATTCTGGAATTTTTTAAATTATAAAAAAACTTTTGTTTAATTGCTGTTGAAAGTAAAATTTAGGCAAGCAAATGCAAAGTTATGCAACTTTTAAATATGCAAAAACTTTTTTTAGAAAATTGTGGCTTAAGAAACACATGAATTTAAATATATGGTCAACTAAAGATCCTTATCAGAAACAGGGGTCCTATTGGAACTTTCAGGAGCGAACAGTTTTTGCTTGAACAATAGAGAAGTGTCATTTTATCTTAGAGGTCAAATGCGACGCAGTACCGTATAAAAATAGGGGCGTATCTTTTGACGAAAAGGGAGCTAATCGTTTAACCCCCCCCCAACGGTTTTTATCGTATTTTTTGCAGCACAATAAAAATCAAGAATAGGGAGGGTTCAAATATTTAAAACTACCCTTCATGCTATATATGAATTTTTTTCTTCAGTCTTGCCAGGGGGGTAAAAATGACCATTTAAGGGCAACAATGCAAAAATAAAAAAAAAAAAAAAATTGCTGGGCTACACATACAATATTTTTTTCAACAAATTGAAATAAAAATTTAAATTTTTATAATTTTACTAAAATAAGGTAACTTTTTTTTATAATTTTTAAAAATTTTAATTAGATATTATAGGTACGTATTTTTTTAAATTTGAAAGTTTTTTTCATTTAGTTTGAATTTTATGAAGAGGGAAAATCCAAATTAATGAAATGGATGAATTTGTTTTGTTAAGCAAGCAAATCGATGTCGGGGGCAATAGACATTTCAAAAAAATTTAAAAAGCATTAATTTTTAATAATAAAATTTTTGGTAGTTTTTGAAAAAAGCTATAAAATTTTTTAAAAATTCAAAATTTCGATAAGAGGAAAAACTGCATTTTTTAAGTCATTAAAAATGCGTTTGTATTTGAGTAAATAAATTTTGAAAACGAAAAAGGGAAAAGATTATAAATTTGAATTTGACTCTTTTTTTCCTTTTGTGAATGTGGTATGGCAGTTAAAAGAATTAAAGATCTTCGTTATCTCCCTTTCCTCTGAAACAATTTACAGAGATAAATTTGAATCATTAAATATAGATTAAAAAAAAAACTATTGAATGATATAAACTATTTTTATATATTTAAATAATTAAAAAAGTACAATTTACTAATTTTTTAATAAAAATTTTTGAAATTATATATCACACTAATGTGTACTTTTTTTTGAAATTTTAAGAAAAAATAGAAAAAAGTTAAGAAATTTTTGAAATTTTCCCAAAATTTCAATTTGGGAAAAATACAATTTTTAAAAAATAACATTTAAAAATGCATTTGTATTTGAAGAAATAAATTTTGAAAATGGAATGCAAAGGGTTATAATATTTGTTTTACTCTTTTCTCCCTATGTGAATGTGGAGTGGTGTGACAGTTAGAAGAATGATATACCATCTTTGTTATCATCCCCCTTTAAAACAATTTACAGAGATAACATTTCCAAAATTAAATATTGACAACAAATTTTTAATTTAAAACAAGTCTGAAAAAAAGTAAATTAAAAAATTTTTCAAGAAAGTGTTAATTTTAGGATTGCAATAGTAAATTAGATGATCGAGTGTATCCTGTAAAAAAAAACATAATTTGATAAAGAAAAATAAAACTTTTTGGAAAAAAATTTAGGGCCCAAAGATAAAAAAAATTCTTTTTTTTTTATATAAAATATGCTTCAAAATAATCAAAAACCTTATAAAATCGATAATCCTTGCACAATTCAATTCAATGAATTATTGAAGGACAACCAACTAAAAAGGTAAAATATATATTAATTTTTACATAAAAAAAAACCCCAAAATTAAAAAAAAAAGAATAAAAGTTTATAAATTTTACTGAAATAAAATTTTCAGTAAATATATATATATTGGTATTTTAAAAACCCTATTTTATAAATCAAATATTGATTTTTTCCTTAAAAAAATTTTATAAAAAAATTTTTCAAAAATAGTTTTTTTGAAAAAATATCACATAAAAAATAATATATAAAAATGTATAAAATATACTGTAAATATAATAAATAAAAATGTAATAAATAAAAAAAGATAACGGAAAAAACTTTTAAAAATTAAACTTTTCATATTAATAGTATTTTCTCAAATTTCTATAATTTTTAATTTCATATTTAAAACAAGAATTCATAATTTAAAGAAAATATCAACTGTTCCAAAGAAAAATTTGGGAAATTTTTCGTATAAAAAAATTATAAATGTAAAAAAACTGTTTTATGAGCGTTTACTGTAAAATTTTTTCTATTTTAATCTCATCATTTACACTAAAATTATTACTCTAAAAAATCTTTTGAAATTTGTTAGCATTCAAAAAATTTAAACCCAAAAAAATGACATTAAAATTCATTTTTTTGTATTTCTTTAAAAAAAATTATTATATTTCGGGCTATATTTATTTCGGAAGAACCGATTCCACCATTTTTTTTTTGACTCTTCTTACTTCGTGTTGCTCTAAAAGTGACGTAGGAGATTTAATAGACGACACCAATTTGAATGATACTCGCTTTGTTTGGTGATCTTGGCGTGTTTTGTGAACTGGTTAAAACCTCGAATACTGAAGAGTTCCCAAAAAAAAGAATGCTAAAAATATAAATATAAATTTTCAATTTGATTCTGTTTTTGATTTTTCAGTTGATTTTTGTGTCTTCTCATACTATGTTGTTGCCATATTATAGTTTTTGATTTCCGGCTCTGGAAGTGTTAGGAGAAAGTACTGGGTATATTTTGTATGAATTTTTTGGCTTGAAATATTTTTTATGTTCTTATTGGAGAAAAATTTCAATTAAAAAGGAAAAAGGGGTTTTCTTTTCATCATCACAAACATCATATGAGTATCGGAATACCTTTTTTGTTGCTCCAATCCCACAAAACCCATGACTGTAACTGTTTGTACAAAAAAAAATGTAAATATTTCTGTTTGTATCCTTTTAGTATCATATATTTTATGTTTGAAATTAAAGATAGGACTTTCAAAAATCTGTCATTTTCCACAAGAAAATCAAAATAAAATCACTCACATTTTTTTGTTAAACAGCTGATCTCAGTTAAAGTCGTAATTTTTTTTATTTTGAAAAATTTATATTTTTTAATTTTAGTGATACATTTTGTTAGTGGTTTCGTTCAGAAACGAACCGAAAAAACATATGATGTCATGTATTGAATTTACCTTTTTAAATTAACGTTTCAAGTTTAATCATAAGGTGATGTTTTCATTAATTTAAGCTATTTTCCCTTCAATATCATTGCATATATCAAGTTATTGCTGTTTTCATTTTGTGTTCATTTTATGAAGTAGTAGTTTTAAAAAAAATTTGGGTTTAAAATTTTAATTGAAATATTTTTATATTATCGGGGGAACAGTTTTATAAATTTTTTCATGAATTAACGAACTGTCATTGTGTATATTAAACCCTTTTTCCCCTGAAAAACTTATTTTTTTCAGATTCTTTTAAGTTTTCGGGGGTTATGAGTACTAAATGTATATTGTTTTTTTTTTGAAATTTTGTCTCTATCGAATATTGTTTGATTATTCTTTTTTTCTTTAAAAAATGGTATTTATCAGTTATGGGAATCATGAAGCCCCAACTGGCTCCCATATCACCAAATTTCATTAAATCATTAATTTTTGTAAATTGATTTATATTTGCAGATAATATTATCAATTTTCGTTTGGGTTAGTTTGGCAAAGCATAGCTAACTTTTGTCTTTTAAAAGATTAAGTACCAAGTAATTCATAAATTTCATTTCAACATAATTTATTTAACATAATTTGTAAAATTCATCTAAAAAATATATGTTTTTTTAAAAATTTTTAAAAATAGTTTTATTTTGAATTTGAATTATAAACAGTTATAAGTTATCTTACTTTATTTTTTTTTCATTTTTTTTAAAAAAATGTCATAAATTTCTTTGGCTTTTTTTTAAGAACTTAATATCATAGTAAAAAGCAATGTATTAATTTAGATAAAAAAGGGATTTGAGGTTTGCTAGTTTTTTTTGGATTTTAATTTTAAAATTTTGTTAAAACCATTTTGAAGTTAGTAAAAAAAGGCAATGGAAATAATTTTTGCAAATTGAAACCTTTAAATTTTCCCATTTGTTTATAAAATTTTTGTTTATTTTATTCATTTAGTATTTCAATTAATCTTTTTTTGGCGGATTGAAATTATTGGGAAAATTTTTTAAGGGTCTGGGGGTGGATATTTTGAAATTCAACTCTTTACGAAAACTTTTTTTTTTTAATTCTGTTCCCGTACCCAATGTTTAAAAAATCCGTCTGAAGCACCATGGCTTAGATTTTTTCATCTTAAGTAAAAGATATGCCACACATACATACATTTTTAACTAATCTTGGTAGTAAATTTGAACGAATTTTGTATTTGATAATTTTATGGCTTTTTATGAAAAATTTTCTTTCTGACTTTTTAAAAAGAATTTAATGTTTTTTTTGAGGAGCCCCCCCTCCCCCCAGTGAGTTGCATTTTTAATTAATTATATATATTCAATATGTTTAGTATGCAAAATTTTATTCTAATATATATTTTTTAAATTTTTTTAAAAAATGGTTTTTCCAATATATTAGTAACAATATTTTAATATATTGCTGTTTCCCCAAATTTAGTTCTTGAATCAATTTTATGTACAAATTATTTTTTTTATATTTTGCTTCATGTTTTTCCCTAAAATCTGTTTTAATATTTATTTTTTGAATTATTTACTATACTTTCCTGAGGTTAAAGGTGTGGTATAGGACCGGGGATGTGTTTCTTTTGTTACGAACAGACGCCAACTCCATTTAGAATGGTGTTTTTGATAAAATTTTGCTAAGCAACTGAATTTTTTTGATAGGTGTTTTGGGGGCTGGAATCGAAGCCAAGCAACATAATTTTTCATAAGTGTTCCAAAATTTTTTTTCAAATTGTAATTTTTTGTAAAATCAAGAAATATGTATGTGAAATAAAAAATATTTATGTATCAGTGATGCATAAAAAAAAATTCTTTTTTTTTTTTTAATAAATGGAAATTGTTAATTAAAAATTTAAAGAAAAATGTTTTCCTGCACTCAGGGAAAATTCTAAAGTAGGGTAAATTTTTTTCACACACATTTGCAAAACCCCTGCAAAAATCATCCCAAACCATGACATTTTTTTAAACAGTGTTCAAGGAAATGAAGGCCGGGAAATTTTGCATCCCACATTTGCAACATCAGAATCTCAGGTACTCAGCTTTTTCCTTTTTTAAAAGTTTTGCTCACAGATCTTTTTTGATACCTGCTCAATTCCCCTTTTTTTTACAGTCCCATATGATGCATCACTTTAATCCTTTTAATCAAACACATAGCTTTTTGTAATCAACATTCAGCATTTGAGCATCAATTTGTTTTCCATGCACCACTGTATTGCAGACAATTTTTCTTTTATTCTAAATCACAAAAAAGATAAATAAATAAAAAAAAAATGATACCTTTAGACATAAATGTCGGATAAGTGGAAGGAAAAAACAAAAAAACTGGAAAATAATAGTTAAAAAATTTCACAGAAATATTTTTAAAAAAAACCTTCCTGGGCAAAATCTAAATGCAAAAAGAAAAAATAAACAATAAATTGTTAATTTTAAATCGCCCGCCTCTTTAAAAAAATCCCAAAAAATTTTTTAAAAAACCAATGGCAAT
>BMAV01003182.1:0-22594 GCA_019973955.1 Trichonephila inaurata madagascariensis
TGTAATATAATATCTAACAAATGGGGGAGAGAGAAAGAAAGTAAATACAATGATTTATGATCCAAAGTGTAAATGAAAACTGTTTCCAAGCAACTTAAGGAGTAATTATTTTAGAAAATTATTTTTCACATTCAGAAGATAAAACATGACATAACTATCTATTACTACTGGCTCACGTATGCCTTTAGTATACATGTTTTAGGATTATATAATATAATATATAATCATATATAATATTTCTCAGAAAGAGGCACTATTTCATTTTCAAAGAGGTATTTTTTAAATCGTTCACTGTGTATATATATGTTGTATTTAAGCGCGCGCACGCGCGCGCACACACACACACATATATATGAAGTCCAGTGGCTGAGTGGTAATGAATGGCGCCTCCACACCACAGGTCCAAGGATCACACCTAGGGCTGGGCTAGGTCGATAGAACCTTTCCTCCCTCTAATGGGTCAATAAATGAGTACCAAGCCTGCTTAGAAATTTAACACTCAGGGTTTCGCGTCAGACTGACTACCTGATCGGAACATCTGCTCATGCACCTCAGAGCCCAAGTTCACGTACACTGATTTGGCATTCATACGCTGTAGTGCCACTGAGTTAAGTTATATATATATCCAAATTAGAGAGACTCAGAATTTACACACAATACAAATAAGAATTAAATATGTAAGGAGTTTTCTTACATTTTTTTTGTGATAAAAGAGCTGGGGTGAAATTTCGAATGATTTTATACTGTAATATATTAATATAAATTTTTTAAATTTGCATTAAAATGTCATACGCAGTTTATGTAAACAATATAATCAATATAATATTTATTGGATCATTTCTTTTATTAATAAACTTTTTTAAAAGATGTAAATTCATTGGTTCTTAGTAAGATAAATATAGCAGGAAATCTCTATGTAATATTATATATAAAATTTATTTAATACTGTGTTAAAATCGTATTGACTAACAATGAAATATAACGAAATAAATTATTTTTCACTTTAAGGAAATGGGTTTCTTTTTTACCAAAGCTGACAAGTTTCACCCAAGAATTTGGAAATTATAAAACCGGCCTTTCAACTTAAAATGTTTTAATGGAAAATCTTGACGTGAATAAATATTTTTGTCATTTATACAAATGCGTCATCATATTTTGAGATTTAAAAATGTTTTTTTCCTAAGAAAAAAAAAGTGGAAAATAATAGGGAGGGTTTTGGGAAATAAACGGGAACCCATAAATATTTCCAAATTGGAAGGTTTACACTGAAATGCCATTTTTTTGTTGAATGTATTCAAATTCCTTCCAAGTTTTTTCCTGTGTTTGTGTTTGCATAGTTCTAAAACCCATTATTTTAAAAAATAACAGGAATAATTATTATTGATAGTCTGGGTAAAATAGTATTTGTATTACAACTTTTGTATATTCCTTATTTTCGGAATCTCTCTCTATTCATCTATATAATTTGCATGTTATAATCTTTATTATAATGTCTATTTTATTAAAAGGGAAGATTAAAAAAATTAAATTCACTATAAGATTTTCTGCAAATAAAAAAATTTAAATGCAAAAAGTTTTTGAACTTTTAAAATCCTTTAAAACATCAAAAAATTTAAGTGGTTCTTGTTATGAAATATTATTTACATAATTTATCACGCATTATTGAATATACCTA
Organism: Trichonephila inaurata madagascariensis; assembly: GCA_019973955.1. Classification (NCBI taxonomy): domain Eukaryota; kingdom Metazoa; phylum Arthropoda; class Arachnida; order Araneae; family Nephilidae; genus Trichonephila; species Trichonephila inaurata. The sequence goes on from BMAV01003182.1 coordinate 1,676, forward strand.
AGAACTAATTTGAGTTTATTGATTTTAAGATGTTAATATTTTAAAAATTTCTCCTATTATGTGTTATTGCTGGAAATTGTTTGAAATCAGTTTTTCAAGAAAGCAATAAAATAAGGCATAGAATGCATACTTTATTAGTTATTTGACCCAAAGAAGTTATTGGTAGAACTTTAAGAACTTCTGTATTTAATAATATTACAAATCCTATACTTAAATTATTTTTTGGTAATGTTTTCCCAAACCATTCTGCACATATATAAAAATTGAAAACAAAGAAATTTTGCTCTTAATATTTCAAAATGACATATTTTATTGGTGATCATTTCGTCTTGTTTATGGATATATGTGTTGCTAAATTTTACTAATTTAGCAATACATATGTATATAAACAAGTATAATAGTAGTAGTGAGATACTAAATTCATTTAGAGATATTTCATGTAGATTTGAGGAGCACTTTTTATAATATTTAAGTGTATTTCGTATAGCAAAGATTTTTAAAAATTAGTTCTGAACACAGAGGATTATTCTACACTGGTTATTATAAATTATGGAAAAATTATAAAATAGAAAAAATCGAAAAAAAAAAACCAAATTTTAATGAAATTTATTCTGTTGGAAGTAAAAGGCTGGAGAATTAATGATGCAAAATAGTGGAAGACGTTTTTATTTGCGAGGAGCATAAAAATGGATGTCTCAGAGCAAGGCGACAATTTTCTCTGCGTGTCTGAGATTAAAATCTCTGATACAGCGAATTTATAACAATGACCTCTAGGCATAATTTAACCGAGGAAATGCCTTGAAGAGCTATTGGGAGATTAAAGGTAGGACAAAGTCAAATAGAATTGATTAGATAGCTGAATGTGAGTCAATCTGTGATTCACAGTTTTTGGCAACAATTTCTAACCACGGATTCGTGGTCACGAAGGTTCAGCCAAGGACGGTCATGCAGTACCACGAGTGCCGATGACCAATATTAGTCATTATGCCCACAAATCAATAAAATTGCAAATCCGGGTGAATTCAGATCCTCCTCGCTGCAAAATCCGAAAGGTTGGTATCAAGTTCAACCGTGCATTGAAAGCTTCATGAACATGGTGCTTGTGCAAGGTGACCAACCATTTGTGTCGCGATCACGTCACACTACGGGTGGGAACGTTTGAAGTGGGCACGTCAACATGTTCAGCAGAAGTGCGATCAATGGAGACTATTCCTTCTACGAATGAGTCGAGGTTTAACATCGAAAGCTATAGTAGGTGTATTTTAGTTTGAAGGTAATCTGGGACTAGTTGTCATCCATGACACATCCTTGAAAGAGATGCATACAAATCAGGCAGTGCCTGTGTTTGGGGTGTGATCCATTTGGGTGTACTCTCAAACCTTCATGTCCTTTCTTTTGGAAATGCAAATGCTTCCACCTATAGAGATGACATCCTGGATGCTTTCATGCAACAGGATGATAATGCGAGATTACAGAGAGCTCGTATCGAGGATGCTTATCTTGAGCAGAGGAGAATTTAGCGCATTTAGTAGCCAGTAGTTCTCAATACTCCTCCTAGAATTCTAGCCATGCTTTCAATTGCCTTGAAAGAGCAATGACTTGCACTGGCTAAAAAATTAATAGACCGCATAATTGAGAGCAGCACACATTGCAGCATATGCTGCATTGCTTCTTGGGAATTTCGTACCCCATTAAAGGTACTTTTACTATACTACCTGCCACATAAGATCTGTACTTTACATACATATGCTATTTTCTATAAAACTACAATTGTTTGGTATTTCTTTTTTTCTTTCCTATTTTATAACTTTTTACGTGTTGTATAATGTGTCTAAGTTTAATTAAGTTCTACGCATAATTTTTTGAGTTAACGTCATTTTTGTGATTTTTCCTTAACTTATGATGCACAGTATAATTGAAATCTCTATTGTGAGCTATGGATAAGTACCAATATTTTTTTACACAAAATAAGTTTTTACAAAAAATTATATTATTTCCAGTAATTTATGTATTAAATCATTTGTAACTCTTTACAAATTATAAACGTAGGTTTCTTTAACACTTTAAGTAAATAAATGTACATTTTTGTTAACCTCATGCTTCAATTTTTGCATAAAATGTAACAAAATATTTTAAAGATCATGATTACGCCTTTTCCGGATTACAGCTAGTAAAATGCATAATTTGTATGCTAAATCTGAAACCAATATTTATGAAAAAATCACTAGCTTTGAAGATAGTATGCATTCATAGCAAAACATTAAAAGAGCAATGAGCTCAATTCATGACGGCCACATGATAAAGACAAACACATATTCTCCGTTAATTCAAAACAAACATCAACTAATTGCACTTTTTGTTACATTTGTAAAACATGAGTAAAATTTAAAATTTTATGATTGGCAAGAAATTTTCAAATGTTATAAAAAGTAAATATTTTCAAAAGATTTTAAAATTTAAAAAAATCTCATTTTATGCATGTACTTTTAAGCAAAATGCATTTTGTCTACCTACCTATATATATATATATATGTGTGAATTATCTCCAACCCTTCAAGTGTCAGTTGGGGTAAAACCTACCAGAACTACTCAACCCGCTCTCCGCATAATGACATTGACTTCGACTTCAGTGAAATTGCGAACCACGTAAACGAACGACGCTCTGGCTCCTGTTCAACGCTGAAAATAGGCCTCGTTTTATCATGGCTTGGACTGCAGACTGCTTTGCTGAATATTGAAATAAAATATAATATGATAAACGGCTGCACGTTGCATTTTTCCTGTCAATCTAAGAATTACTCCAATACATGATATATATATATATATATATATATATATATACATAATTGTTGTTGACAATTTGTACTTTTCAAAAGAAAATCTATGAAAAGTTTAAAAGTTGGCAACAACGAAGCGCATGAATTGATTAGCTGGAAACATGGGATTGCTTTTATCGTGACTATGACGTCACATGAAATTTTGAACTGATTGGCTAAAAATATTGGTTATCATTATCATGTGACTAATGACGTCATATGAATTGAGCCCATAGCGTGTTTGATTATTTTTGTGAGAATAGAAAGGAAGAGTAAACAATTGTGTATTTCAAATAGAAAAAAAAAACACTCTGTGCAAATTCAATTTGTACAAATTCATGAATTTTTGAAAAAAACCTATGTAATATTTTAGTTTTTAACATTATCCGACTGTCTACATTGTATCAGAATGAATGATATTTACTACTTTCATTCATAATTATAGCAATCTCATCTCTGGAAAAAAAAAACACTTCTACCTTCATATGGAATCGATTGCACGTTTTCCCCTTTGTTTCAGTTGGCATCGATTTCTGTTTAGGATCTATCAAATGCAGCTGACACATAGATTCGGTGATCTTAGAGAAGTCAAAAGACTTTTTTTGTTTCAGGAAAAGGGTAGAACAACGAACGATTTTAGAAAAAAAAATTTTATTCTTCTGACTGGCTTAATTTGAACATTAGACTGCCTTCAAAGATTGTTCCCCGTGTTCCAAAATTTTCTCATTCATGGCAAAATCGAATTTCTCATTTATACTTTTATTAAATATTTAAATGAACAATTATCAATAAAAATTAGGTAAAATTAGAATATAAAGCAGGGTCGGCAACCTATGGCACGCTGTACAATTCTCAATGACACTCTATAGCACTCAACAAATTTGTCAATATTTGATTGTATGGAATTTAATTTATTAGTCACAATTTTACATCTTCAGAATTACGGACAGTTCCGGAATTACAAAAAAAGATGAAAGATAACTCTAAAGATAAATTTGCAGCTATTTTGTAAATTATTAAATGTCATTGCTGGAGAGATTTAATTATTTGAAGAGAGACAGTTGCATATACTCTGCTTTCCTCTTTTGGTTCTATTTATTCAAGTAAAAACTCTTTCCTCATTTGAAAACTATTTCGTGTGCACAAAGAAATTGTTTAACAACTGAATGCTCAGAATCGTATTAAATTGAAAGTCATAAGTTATACACCTGTTTTTGCGATATGAAAATAGAACGTTGGAAGCATTAGGTTCACATTAAAATTTTTATTTATCTTATTATTTAACTATAATGAAGGAAAATACTTATATTTTATGTTGTCCAGATCTTATTTTAATAAATCTCGTTAAAAGTACTTCTCATATGTACAATTTTAATTTTTTTATATATTTTTGATAATGCTGTTTTTTTGTTTGTTTGTTTTTTATATTTTTGATAATGCTGTTTTCGGCTAATGTTAAAGAATAGGACCCAATTTTCGGAATATTTTTTCATATATAAAAGAGTACTCACACACACAAACAATATTATTATACTCTGGCTACAGTATCCTGTAAAAAAATCGCGTATTTTATCATACTACTCATTTTTATACAAGTTGACACATTTTTTCTTTTATAAAATGTGTTTCGCATTTTTTCTCCCATACCGTAATGCTAAATGAGCTATCACTTTACATGTTAAAAAGAAAAACTAATTATTTATGAAATATTTCGAAATTTTAAAAACACTATCTTATAAACAAATGTATGAGTTACAATGTCACAAATTTTTAAACACATTGAGGGATTTTTTTTGTTCGAAAATGTGCTCCGCGTTAAGTTCATGCTCTTGGAAATTTGACGAAAACAGCCTTAAAGAAATAAATATACTTTATGATGTTTATTTTTATGTTAAGAAATATCTTTAAGGGATACAAATTAATTATATATAAAAATTGTAAAGATTTATATTATTGATCTTTATTCCCTAACTCTGCAAGCATTATCGTGGAGTTCGAAATATTTTAAACATGTCCTACTCTATGTGGTACATTGAATCCTATTGGTAGATTGGTTTAGCATTCAAGAGCTAAAAGGTGGCCGACCCCTCATATAAATTAAAGTATTCTTATTCTATAATATATATATAAAAAATTAGACACACACATTTATATACATATACAAATGTATTGATAAGATGGTATTCATATTGTGAAAATGAGAAAATTGCACATCTTCTATTCTCAAGTGTCAAGGAACAAAAGAGGGAATGATCTCTTTTTTATATTTTCGTACAAAAGTCTAGATCCAAAATAAATCCTGAAAAAATGTAACATAAATAATATAATCAAGTGTAATGTGAATGGAATTCTCTATTATTTTTAGAAACTACTCCAGCATTTTGGGAAAGTTTCAAACATTGATCAAATTAAAGCAAGCAATTAAGATATTCATCTTCTAGGAATCGCCTATTAATGTGTAAGTAATTCAAAGTCTAATCCTCTAAATGAGGAATCATTAGTTTGTCAAAATATAGGTTTTAATCTTTTCATGAGAGATGAAATTAGAAAAGTTTCGAACTAATGTATTTTGATTTATGATTTAAAGAATAAATTCATAAGATTAGAATAACTTAGAATTATTGTGTGTAAACCATGAAAATTGTTTTCTTATACAAATCACCTTATCTTTTCATATAAATTTACAATAATTGAAAAACATCACTTTTATTAAATACATATAGAACTATTTTTAATTGACAAAAACAAGAAGAGTTTACTGATAAAACCATAATACCCTAAACAAATAATTTGTATCATGAAACTCTTGTGCCAATAAAAAGTGAAATAGTGTCGTAACATTTTCATTGCAGTTCTTTGCAGTTTGAAATGAAATGTATCTGTTGTTAATAAAATGTTTGATTTATTTGAGAAAAAGGAGAAAATTCGTTTAATCTGTTTAACCTTTCGGTTGATTTTGGCAGCGTGACTTAATTTTTGAAGTGCACCTACAAAATATTTCAAAAACACTCTATCAATTCTGACTATTTTACTACATCGATAGATTTATTTTAGATATTTTAAATGTACCAAAAGTCATAAATTGAAGTTTATTAAGCAGAATAATATATTCATCATATGTATATTACTCATTGTATAATTTATCCATTATTTTAAAATCTTTTTTAGAATGTATGTTATTATTAGTAGGGCTTAATGAAAGAAAACGACAAAGTGTTCCTCACATCATATTCTTTTTTTTTAAATACATTACTTTTTTTTAAATTCTTTTATGATAATATTTGTAACAAAATTGATAGTTACTATTCGATAGCATTATTATTGGTAGATTTTATAAACATTCTTCACTATGCATAGATTATATAAATAAGAAAATATTTTGCATTTTTATAATCGAATTTAATAAATAATATTTTTATTTGATTTCAGAGTGATGCTTTTAAAATGAATTCTGTTTTGAAGTACTTAAATTGGGAAATTTTTAACCTTACTAGCATGTAATATTTTAAATTACAGAATATATTTATTACGTTTTACATACATTATTCAAATTCCAATGCGTACGGGGCAATTTAAGTAAAGATGATTGATTTAATGGTTGTTATAATTTTTTTAAATTTCAAACTTTGTATATGTATAATGTGTAAAATAACTATCTTCAAAAAACAAAATTAAAAAAAAAACATTTAACTTTATTTAAAAAAAAAATTCATAAAGTGATTTTTTAAAATGTTACTCTAACTACAATATTGATGTACAATTATGAAATTTAAGTAACCAATATGTCAAAAATGTGCTATTAAATGTTGTTGCAGAATATGTTAACAATGAAATTGAGGTTTTATCCAAATAATATAAATCTCTTATTTTAAAAATTTACTTTAATTTTATTTGAAGCAAAAAATTAAATATAACGAACATCATACTTGAAAAACTAGAGCAACAAGCTCGATTGTGGGATAAAGCAAAAGCTATTCATACTTTCTTAATAAGAATTTTACATCTTTTTCCTAAAAAAAAAATAAAAATAGAAATATATGCTAAATTGCCATTATACATAAATACAACAATAGATACAAAAGTTTACTTATCTCACGTTTGTTGTAGGTAATTAAAGCTATCCAGGCTTTACGATCACGTTTTGAGCAATAGATCAAATTACTATTCAGTCACAATGTTATAGTTACTGTTTACATAAAAGCAGCATAAATCTCAAATTATTTTCTTCCAGTAAACATTGTAAACATTCTATATCTCGATTGAATATATTATCATGTCGAAAGAAGTGATGCATTTTAATTTATTAGATAAACATAAAAACCTAGGAAATGTTGGTATGGTTTTTGCAATAACATGATTAGCATCATAAAATAATTTTTTTCATGAATGCTTTAAAATACATAGATTATAAATTTAAATATATTTAAAAAATAAGTACTACTTTGATTCTAAAATTCATACTAACGCTTGTTTGTTACGTATATTAATAGTAATAGTTTAAAAGTATCAAAATATTTGGAACAAAATAGAAATAAAGCCTTAGTAATTTAGATAAAGAAGATCTAATGGGGTTTTTTTTTGTCTGAGATAAATCAATTAAGTTTTACTTAACTATCGATAAATGAATATCAACGAATATAAATTTTGTCATAACTCTAGATTTTTTTTTCAGTTAGTGCTTTCAAATTTTTAGAATAATAGAGAAATATATAAGCAATAATGTAGCCTAATTTAAAAAAAAAGGGTTTTGGCCGATTTTTATTGAACCAATCATATTACGTCTTCTTTCATTCTTTTTTTATTTTTAAGACCACACAATATATACACTGGTGTGCAAAACTTAAGCAACAATGTAAAAATTTAGCAGATAGCCATGAAGTTGCAGAAAAGGAGGTCTGGAGATCAGTACAGTGAACACGTAAGTCAGTAGAAACGTCATGCATATGCAAATATCAGGAACAAAACGTCAGAAGCGATGTGAGCGTACGCAAAACGCGTAATGTCGGCGCGCGCTGCTCAACAGTAGAATAAAATGAAGGACGGAGACACAATTCAACATATTCGCTGCAAGTGCCAGTGAGTCAGTTCGTGAAATATGGCTAGAAGAAATCACCTGGACGACTTCACACGTGGAAGAATGATCGGAAAACTGGAGGAGGGGGGTACTGTCACCAGTGTAGCTGCAGAGTTCGGAATCAACAAAAGTGTTGTTTCGCGCGCTTGGAAAGCGTTCCAAACCACAGGTACAGCTGTTAGAAAGGTTGCAAAGTGGGCGCTCAAGGACGACAACTGCAGGGGATGACCGATATCATCCTGCAGGCGAAAAGAGGTCGACAGCAGTCAGCAAGCACCATTGCTCAGAAACTCTGTACAGCAACGGGTTGACAAGTGTCGCGGTTTACTGTGGCCAAACGCCTTCACAAAGGGGGCCTGTTCACCCGATGTCTTGAACGCTGCCTCCCGTTGAAAGTTGGCCACCGAAGCTACCATTTACAGTGGGCCAGAGAGCACAAAAACTGGACAACTGATCAATGAAGTCGTGTCCTCTTTACGGATGAGAGTCGGTTCAGTACCAGAAGCGATTCTCAACGCATTTTGATTTGAAGAGAGATCGGGACCCGGTTTTATCCCAGTAACATCAAGGAAAGACACCGTTACGGTGGTCCTGGAGTTCTTGTCTGGGGAGGCATTATGCTGAACGGGCGAACTGAGCTTCCCATTTTCGACAGAGGGTCAATAACCAGGGATGGCTATTGTGAGGAGGCACTTCTTCCCCATGTGCGTCTTTTCCGAAGTGCCATTGGCCAAGACATCATTTTTATGGATGATAATGCACGGCCACATCGCACTCTTGCTGTTGAGGAGCTGCTGGAAAGTGAAGATATCACTCGAATGGATTGGCCAGCGTGCTCCCCAGATTTAAATCCCATCGAATATGTGTGGGATGTTTTGGGGAGACGTATTGCCACACGCTTACATCATCCGGAGAACAACCAACAACTCAAACAGATGTTGATTGAGGAATGGGCACTCTTACCTCAAGAAATGTTGCACCAGCTGGTTCTGATTATGCGGAGACGGTGCTAAGCAACCATTGTAGTAAGGGGAGGGCATATACCATGTTAAGGAACATCATCATTGTTGTTCTTCCTGTTGGATAGACAATCATGAGTCAGGATACTATGCGTTCAATAAAGCTTGTTTTTGTTTGATTCCATACCGTATGCGTTGTATTCCGTTTTCAGCACCGATGCTTTCATCATCCTTTACGTACATAATACTCTCCCTCATTTCAGAATTTCATGTCTCTCAGATGATTTTTCGTAAAGTTATGGCAATAAACCCACCTGTTGCTTAAGTTTTGCACACCAGTGTGTATATATATATATAACCTTTAGAACAAAATTCTTAAAACTTGACTTATTTTAAAAGCAAGCTGTTTGTGGATCCCCTAAATAAAACCGTATTTGTATCACGGCATACAACATTCATAGAAGCTTTTGCACTTCTTACTAGACTACTGGGCTTGGTAGAATGCTCTAATGACTACAAATAAATTTTTCTATATTCAATTAATGACCATCCAGATAGTTTTACGGTTTTTAATGACATTTTATTTACACATATTTACTTGAGTTTAATGAGTTCTGCCTACTAATCCTAAATGCTAATAAAACTATTGAGCTAAAAAAACATCAACATGTTACGATAAAACAAAGGCAGAAACTGGTTCAGAACCGAAACTAAAAAAACATTTTATATATACAGAGAAAGTGGGGGCACCATCCATTTAGCTTTTCACTACAGAAGCATTCAAAATTATACAGAATTGAAAGTTGAAAGTACAATAATTTCTTCAAGGTAATAAAATAACTTAGATTTATATAGCAATACCACCTTAAAAACGTACTTAGAAAAGTCAAATGATTTGCCATTAGGAAAGAATAAATTATACTCATAGCAACAAAGTAAAAAAACCATATACCATAAAATCCGGTGTATAGCGTGCATTTATACTTTCAAGCTGATTTTTTTTTTATTTTTAGGTATATTCCCAGTATAACACCACCACGTTTTCTACAAAGAAACCTGGAATGTACGTGTGTAATACTCTTTATATTTTGAAATAATTTATTCCAGGTATTATGCCAAGCTTTTGAAAAAATAGTTTACTTCTAGAACTACAAACCTTTAAGTCTCTGAGGAATGTCTCTCTCTGTCTCTCTCTCATTTCTTTTAAATAAACAGTATTTCAATGCACGTAAACGTCTAATTTTTTTATCCTGATATCTTTTTTTAAAATTTTTTAAAGCTATTATATTTTTATCCGGTGTTTAAAGTGCACCCGCAAATTACGATCGCATTTTTTTGTGTTAAAAGTACGTGCTATACGCCAGATTTTACGGAATGTTAATTTCTTATTGGCTTACAGAAAATATTTCGCTTTTTAAAACTTGCACATAATGATTCCCCCAAAAATGGTTTTTACATATACAATACAACATACTAGATATTATTGCTTAAAAATTATGCATTCAAATTGAGAATTTTAATTGTATAAATAAGTGGCGTAACTTATTTCATATACCTCACTTAAAAATTAAAGAACAATTATTTTAAAGTTACATAAATAAAACTAAAGTGTGCATTATGTATATGAGCCTTTTAATCAATATTCATGAATATTTCTCCTGATATATACATTTTAACATTTGTACTTCAGTCTGCTTAGAAGCCTAATTATTAGGGTAATTTCTCTTGCAACTTAGAAACTGTATAAATCAAGTGTTAGATTACTTTGTTGAATAAACTTCTAGAAGACGACTTATGGCGGGAAAATAAATGCTCGTCTAAGAGTAAAAATGTGCGTGATGGACCGTAAAGGTGTAGAATTAACGTCACGGAAAGTACTTAAAACTCAAAATTAAGATACAAAATGCTGTTTTCAAAACAGTTTTAAGCTTGTTCAACTCATGAGTGCACGTTACCAGTAAGAGAAAGGCTGATAATACCTTCGTGATTCGAGGAAACTGAGAAAAGTTTGAGAGAAAACCATTTATTTTTTCTTCTTCTTCTTCTTCTCTCGTTCTTTCTTTTTCTTGATTTCTTTTGAATTAACATCGTTATTAATGGTCACCGAAGAGCTGTCCAATTCACGTGATAAACGCCCTCCTCTTCTTTCATTAAGAGTCAGTGTTCCACGGATAGATAGAACATAAAGCATTTTATAAGGGACTAAAATTAGAAATTTTTGCAGTTGAAGTAATAAATTACGTATAAGATTATCCATAAGCTGAAATTAGCCTAATTGTGGTAGAGGTATTCTTGTGAAAAAAAAGTTTGATTAGGAAAATAAGAATGATAAAAATTATAGGCTTAATTTCCATAGAAAATAAATAGGTGGATGAAAAATGAATTTTTCGGTAGACAATGATTTAATCATTCATCTCTGTCGCAAGAAAAAAAAAGTATCGAATGTTGATAAAAAGGTCTAAAATAGACCACGTTTGCTTGTTTTTGTAGTTTTTTTTTGAATTTCATATCATACAAAAAGTTTGCAATGAAATGAAAACAATGTCTCGATACCTCGTCCTCATGTTAGTTTAGTTGGAGATGTAGTTGATCATTCAGGTTTCCGGAAGAATTCGAATGGAGTATAAGCGAAGAAGCAATTGAATCAAACTAGAAATGAATATAAGCAAAATAAATTGCAATGATTTACTTTTATTACACTAAAAATGAGTACGCGATATGCAGACAAGATAAGCAGAAGGGTAAGAATACATTTGTACTTATCTGAATGAGATGAAACCCCTTTTCGAATTTGACAAAATGTAAATCCTTCTTAATCTAAAACCGTAAATGTGACAATGGCAATATAGTTCTGGGACGAATTAATGTAGTAATATCATCCATAAGCATCTACCCTTCTTTAAAATTATATCATATACATGACTGATTATTTATATGTCATTCGCGGTAGTAACGTTCTCTTTTTTGGTGCGGTGTTGTTCTAACTGAAAGGAACAATATAGCTGGAAGAAAGAAAACCGAGTTAGATAGGACAGACCTCGCTGTTAACCCATTGTTACAATAGTAACAGAGCAAAAATATGAAACACGAAGTAATTGTTAATTCACAGCAATATTTTAGTTCCACATATATATATATATTTCCCTAGTACAAGTTCGCATCGTCAGAGCTCATGTGCCTCCCTCTAGGGAAGAAACTGGGTGTCAGATTACCTGCGGTGAGTGGTGTCCTCCTATGGGGTGCCACACTAAAAAGAAATGCCAGCTTCCGGGGAGTGTACTTGGTCTGCAATGGAAAAATTTCAATCCGCAGCCCATTATATATAGAAAACAGAAAAAATCTTTTTTCCTTATTTATTATGAAAAATAAATTAAAAACTTTAGGAGAAAGAGATAAATATTGTAGCCTTGCAAGTAAATTTAAATCCTTATGAGGTGGTCAATAGAATTAATTTAACTCTAGAATTTTTTAAATTATATGCTTTTACATATATTTATACGATTTCTCTATTTCAAAATTAAAATACTTTGAAAAACAAAAAGAAACAATATAGCCCAAAAATAGATTTCAAATGTGCAATTCTAATAAATGAGAGGTAATGGTAAAACTGATACAAGATGATGAGGTAAAATGGATCACATAAATGTATTATTAAAATATTTCTTGTAGAGTCTAGAATTGTATTCTGCACACACATTAAATTATTTCACCATTTAAAAATTTTAAAAATTTAAATCAAGGAAAATCAAAATGAAACATTTTATAAATGGTATAAAGAAATGAAATTTTACTTTTATAACGCTTTTTTTCAACAGAAAAGACTCAGCGATTTTAATATATATTAAGTTTTTATTCTAATAGCTCAAATAAAGTTGTTGTTGTTACTAATGCCACCTGATCGACAAAGGCCAGATCGAGGCCCACGAAATTCATCATGGCCAAGGGCTAAGTAATGCCTGTCGTTAGCCGTAGCTTTGAACACCATACAGGTGACAGTACGATTGGGCTCGATTCCACCCCAATTGAGAGGGAGAACACTCTAAGGGCGGTCAAAGGCCTCCCACCTCTCTTCCCTGTCCACCAACCACACGAGAGGACTTGCGGTTCGACGGCTATTTAGAGTAACCCCCATGCCGCGCAAGAACTATACACTTACAAACATCCATGTCTTCTCCGGGATTCGAACCCAGTCCCTACGGCACAGCTGTCAGCGTTGCTAACCACTATACTGGATGGGCGACTGCTCAAAAAAAAGTTATTTTGATTTTGTATAGTGGATGAATATGTACATTTGTAAGTACATCGATTGTAATTCTTTATTTGAACCCTCTCTCAGTCCGAAAATTATAGATCAGATTGATTTTAATTACATTAATTTTATTTTAGTCTACCAAATGTGTGGTTGTGCGCATGTGTTCATGTGATACACTAATACATTCAATCTGAGTCTTTCAACTTCAGGTCAAATCCATTAGAGATGAATTTAATACATTAAAGGTGTGTGTGTGTTTATAAAAATTTTTTTTAATCTGTTTCTTATAATAGGTGATATAAAATTGTGGCTTCCTTTTAAGTAGAATATTGCACCCTTCCAAGGTTTGTCAAGGCAAACAATGTTATTTATTTCAAAATGAAGAGCCAGTACATTTTTGATATAAACTTCTGGGACCTTGAAGTAACAATTATGATGTATGATTTTAACATATATATTCCGACAAACTATCCAGATTTAAAAGTAATTGCAGCTATTAAGACTGATCATGACAGAATATTTTTCAACTCAATTCAATTCTAAATTTGCCTCTTTTAATCTTTATTTACGTAAATCAATGCTTCTCAAAGTTTCAACATCTGCGACACAATATTTAGTCACAATTTTCATCGCGCCCCCCTCATACAATAACATTGCATTGATTTCAATAATACTACTATACTTTGATGCTAAAACTACGATACGACTTTAACCTCTTAAGTGCTCCCAGCGTACATAAACGTCTAGCTCAGTAAAAACGTTAATTTCCTCAGACGTATATGTACGTCTTTCCAATACGATTTTTTCTGTGCATTGTTAACCATAAAATTATTCCGAAGGCTTTTAAATGCAATAAAAGTATCTTGACAATGCTCGCGAAGGATTCACTTTTTCAGATTATTTTTGCTTCTTTATTCCTTCAGGCCCCCAATACATCCCATACGCGTGGCTACGTGGAAAACGGTTTGCAATTGGAAGCTATTTGCATAAATCTTAATTAGCAGTTAAGGGACTAATTATAAGCCATACAAAAAAATTATCAAGATAAGCGTTAAATTTTGTATATAATTTTATATATGACAATCCCCGGGGTCACTGGTAATTATTTAACTTGTTCTTAACTTAATATTGTCAAAATAATTATCAAATACATTTCGTAGCACTGGTACGTTTATAAGTATAATATATCAGCGTAAATTGTATTTTATTTTTTATTTTGTCAGAATGTATTTTGTTTGTTTACTTTCAGAAAATCAATATATTTTTTAATTCTTTTGTTTTCGACTTTTCAATATTCTCGCGCCCAGCCCCTTGTAGAGATGTTGTGCCCTCCAAGGGGGGAGCGCCCCACAGTTTAAGAAACGCTGACGTAAATATCTCTATGCTGCTGTAAAAACGAATTTATCGGAAATATTATTTTAAAAAATGTGATAACTGTGATTATATACAATTTGCAATGAATTAAGATAAGTAAATATGTTATGATTTAAGAACTAATAATAGACTTAATTTTTTAACTAAGCATTTAACTAATACTTGATAGTAATAATTAAATTGCTTCATGACATTCAAGTTTATACTTCCATAACCTTAATGAAGCTGTAAGATAGTTGTGATTATGCTACGTGACAAAGGACATTTTTCACTTGTATTATAACATTTTTGAATGAATGAGTGAACATTAACGTCGCACTTCTCAGCTACTTGAGGGCTTTTGGCAAAGAACCTCGTAATTTTGAACCATGATCTCGTGATGAGAACGACACCTCTGTGCTCTAGCAATACCTTCTCCTAACTACCACACCACACCAATGGGAGACCTTTGAGCTCTCGACTGATTCAATATGCATGTTACCCTACACTGCAGGTCTTCAGCGGTACCAGGCTCGAACTCATGACACGCCGGCCACGAGTCTATTACCTTGATCACTAGGCTACCGCGATCAGCTATGACAAATTTGGATTGTGAGAATAAGTTGTCTGGTTGCAGTCGCGTTGATCAATTCAGGAGGAAGCATCTTGCTACTTAGAAATCCACCCTCATTTTACGCAGACATAAGGCGAACAAAGAGCCAAATTTAAAAATTTAGCTACACAAATATAACAAGACACGGTAATAAAATTGCAGTACACAAAAGCATTCTTATTCCGCTCTTGAACTTTCAGCTTTTGTATAGTTTTGGTCAAATGGAAGCTCTTAGAATCATGATTTATGGTGAAGACTTTTCTGATTGGTCAGAATCTTGCATGAGGATTGCAAGATTGCATCATCATGTTTTAAAAACTCCAATCTGTCAGTTTTGCGGAGATACAGTTTTGGTTATTTCTTCTTAGGTGAGTACGCTAAAAATTAATTACTCCGCAAACTCCTGGAAGGCTCAAGATCTTTATGAAATGAAATTCCTAGGGAGAATATATTTAAGTGAATTATTATCGTAAATCTCGGCGTATAACGCTCATCACCGTATGACACATACCTATACTTGGAAGCGACAATTTTTAATTTTTAGGTATATAAGCCGTATATAACGCGCATCCCCTTTTTTTTTACGAAAGAACCTGAAATGTACGTGCACAATGCTCTTACATTTTGAAGTCATTTATATGAGGTATTATTCAAAGTTTTAGAAAAAAGTAGAATACTTTTAGAATTGCAACCCCTTAAAGTTCATAAGAAATGTCATTTCTTTTAAATTTACGGTATTTCGATCTATGTAGAAGTCATTTTTTTATTTTTATTTTTAAAGCTCTCATCTTTATACCTGGCGTATAACACGCACCTGTAGATTTCTACCTTATTTTTTGAGCTAAAAGTGACACATTTTGCGATACAAACATATAAATAAAAGCAAAGATACATTTAAAGATATACAAAATATATAACCTTTGATATGTTCCTAAATATTTTATATTTATTTTATTTATTTATTGAATATAGTATGCTGGAAATTCGTGTGTTCAAATTGAATATTTTATATTAGTTATTTTATTTCTATGTATTTATTTACAGTTTTCTCAATTCATCTTAAATACTATCTGTATTTTCAAATTTCTCGCTATCATTAATAACCAACAGGTCAAATAACGTGATATCTATTTAGCGAAATTTCAATTAAATGGAAATTCTAATCTGTTCAGCTGAAGATTGGCGTCTGTAGAGAGCATTCGTGACTAGAGTAAAATTAACGCGAATCCAAAGGTCTCACGTAAAATCCGTGATGGATTACTGTGACCTAATACTGCCGACAGAGAAATCATCACCATTCGCCAGTGGCTCAAATGCTCTCTCTACCTTCAACAAAAGCACACCCCATCTACACTTAGAGCATGATACTGTTTGTAGGGCAATATATGTTCTAATAAAATAGAGAAGAAAGTCATTTATTTAACCAAGGTATAGAGTTTCAAAAAATATATCTACATTTTTTTATATGTTCAATAACGATATTATATATATACTAGCTAGTAAACCCGTTCTTCGCACTGGTGAATTGAAAAATTAAACAATGCAGATTATACGATAAAGAAGTTTTTAATGAAATAATTTTACGTGAATTGCAAATTAAACAAAAAGAAGTTTTTTCGTATATCTCAGCTGTGCAAAAGAACAAAAAAAAAAACATGTTTGTTAAATTTTAAATCTGTAGATCTATAGCTCATAAAAAGGATTTTCTTTTTATTTAGAGCTCCCCGTAATTGTATTGTTATTTAAATGTAAATCCGCATCATTCCTTATCGCGTCTTATAAATGCATATAATTTTCTGCTCGCAGTTTCGTTTGGTTCACGGCAATAAACCTTAAGCACTCACTCTCCACTTTGACGTACGTGCCCACCAAAAACTGAAGGAGAAATCTACATCGAAGCAATAAATTAAAATTGTTGTGACGTACCATCATATGATACGCAGAAAAGTCTTTGCAGGACACTTTTTTTGTTTGGTATGGGTTGTTTTGTATAACTGGGTTTACAGAGGAATATATATCAAAAGTGTATCCCTCTTGTTCTTTTCAAAAGTTATCGGGTACTCGAGAGCATCTTAAAATCTATGAGTGTCCAGAACTCTAGTAAGCCGGCCATCATACGCCTAAATAATGATGTCCCGAGACGCATTTTGTTTACTATGGCAGCTACACTGCTGGCACCATTAATGCAACAACAAGAAAGACAAGAGATAGCACAACAAAATTTATTTTGTGGGTAACATGTTTTTTGACCAAGTATCAAATGATTAAATTTATAGACTTCTGTGAAGTGTGGTTCCTGCCAGAATCAGCAGCCAGAGTAGCTGCCATTGTTGGAGATCACCGCTGTCACACGCCTCGGCATTGATTCAAAGAGACTTTGGATGTATTCTTGGAGTACAGTGGACTAAGAAGCTTACACACGTTGCCAAAGTTAAACTGGTGCGGCAGCTGGAGGTGTAATCTGGGTCAATCGTTGAGCAACCATGGACCACATGTTATCTATCGGTGAAAGATCCGGAGAGCGAGCCGGTCAGGGAAGCAATTCAATCTAGTGATTGACGAAGAACCTTTGGACAATGCGTGCCACGTGTGGTCGCGCATTATCCTGTTGTAATATGGCTGTGGCCAAGCCCTCAATGTAAGGAAAGACAACTAGCTCCAACACCTTGGAGATGAAGCGCTGGCTGTTTAAAGTACCGGCAATGCGTACTAGAGGAGTGCGAGAGTGATATCCAATACCGCCCCATACCATAATACCCGGTGCAGGACCAGAGTGGTGGTGCATAATGCAGCTGCTCAGCATCCTCTCTCCACGGTATCTCCAGACTCGAATCAGACTATCGTGGTGTTGCAGAATGATGCGTGACTCTTCAGTAAAGACAACTCCATTCCATTCTGCCGCCCACATTCTTCTTTCATCGCACCATTGGCGGCGGAGACGTATGAGGTTCTGCGTCAAGGGTAGACCAAGCAATGGACGTCTTGCGGACAGACCACTCTGCTGTAAACGGCGTCGAATGGTACGCGCAGACATTGAATGATGCGTTACAGTCTCAATGTGCTGTGTTATGGTTCGTGATTTGACTGAGCGATCCGTCACTGCCATGAGCACAATTTGCTTGTCCTCACGTGAAGTGTGCACTGAGGTGTCTGCACTGAAATTCTAATCATTTGCATATCTCACCTCCACTAATGCATGTTGTAAATTTCATGTTATTTGCATGCTTCCTTCAGGGTGTTGCATTTACGGTGGCCAGCAGTGTATTTTACTTGTGTTCAGTATATTGAATCGTCTTTTGTTTCACCACGTGGTACACGATCTGGGTGTATCATAACCATGTAATTATCGCTAGTCACTATCTTTAGCCGTTTTAAATTCATGCACTAAAATGTTGTGTTCATGTAGAAGTTGTGTTTTTCGAACCATGTTTCTTTACACACATTGTACGTACTCGTGCTTCCTTATAGACCATGAAAAAAACTTGCAAAATTTTTGGTTGCGTATTGGTAGCAGGAAGCAAAGAGCCAATTGTGTGCTATATTTGTCCTTGGATTCTGAAAGACGGGCAAAATCCTTGCATCGAAGCAAAGTTATCTGCCCCAAAAGATGTCATATGGAACCAAGTATTATTGTATTTCCTTTTTTTTAGAAAACGGCGAGACTCATCTGTTTCATAGGAGAAAAATTCTTAAAGAGGTTCAACTGGCTCTTCTATTGAAGGAAGGGCTGCTTTTCCCCCGAGCAACAAATGCCTGCAGCTTCCTCTTTCCCTTTACCAGCACTGCAAAATCTGCATTCTTTATTCATCGCTTCTATTTTTATAAGCTTGTGGCTTTCGTAATCAAAAGTCTCGTCATGATCAAATGCAGCTTTATCCAATAACCTCCAATTGTTTCTTGTGATTATTAGACGTCGCTGTTGTGCCCTTTCATCAACAGCGCGTCTGCGTGATTATGCGTCTTCGACAGTTTCTGTATCACTTTGAGATGCCATGTAAGTCGCCTGCTAAAGACGCCGAGCTTGGGACTGTTCTGGTGTCTTATCAGCTCGTTGAGATGCCAGATATTGAGTGTTCTGTTGATGCCGAGATTGGAACTGCTCTGGAGCCTCAGCAGTTCTGTGAGCTGCCTTACACTCCGCCTCTTCAAGCGTTCGCAGTTCTGCTTGTGGAAACGTTTCGTTAAGTCTAGCTACTTTCGTAGCTCGAACTTTATTAGAGCTTTGGGAAAGATTAGACTTACGCTTTCGAGGCATAATTCTTAGTAAGTACTTTTTTTACACTTCCAAAAATACAGTAAGGTAGTTATTATTATGTTTATACTTAATAAACGCAATACCTGCATATTCAGTTCAAATTATAGTGCGTTATAATTAACTACTAACCACAAAGTATGCAAATTTGTCCAAATGATGTAGTGTGAAATACAAAGTTTATCTAATTTAAATGACAGGTAAAATTGTTTATTTCGTTTTAAGGATTAATTTAGGATTTAAGGATTAGAACGTGCAATTATCAATTTTTCTTGTATTTATGGTTCACTATTTTGGCAATAATGGCTTATGCATAAAAAATAGATATATGCTGTCGAGGGTGCTATTGCAGATAGCAGAATGTTTTCCTACTTACTTGACAATTATCGTTATATTTTGAACACTTCTCACAATATCTTTATAAACTATAGCCTATTTGTTATTCTGATATATAATCTATACTATTGTAAAGTTTCACTAAAATCCATTCAGTTGTTTTTGCATGAAAGTGTAACAAACATACACTCATACAGACTTTCGCGTTTATAATATTAGTAAGGATATAGATATTTGTATATGAAAGAGTATATATATATGAGTATATAATGGGGGGTGGTAGCGTATCAGATTTCCCGATTTTTTTTTCCGGGGGGGAAAGGTCGCCCGCCCCCCTCGGGGGGGTCGATAAATAAGTCAAAACTTGATTGTAAACACTGGAAGACTCGCTTCAGACAGACCACCTGATTGGGACATTTGCTCATGCACTTCCGCGTCCAATGGTTGCATATACTGGGATGGGCATTTTTCCCCTGGCTCTCTTGGGCTGTTGCACCACTGAGTTTCAGTTGAGTATAATGTATATATAAGGCTGATATGTTTTTATAAAACTTCTACGTCAGCAATGTTTTTAAAAGTAAAAAACCCTTTATTATTACTTTTTATAATTTAATCTCTTTTTTTTAATATCTTACATCCTTTTTAAAAAACTTTTGTCTGGTTATCTTAAATTTGATTTTTTTAGTTTTATATTATTGATTATTATCTCTTTTTAAGAAATTTTGATTATATATATATATATATATATATTTATATATAAATTTTTGATATTTTTCATTTCAATTTTGATTGTCCAAAACATTCTAAAATCTCGCTTCTTAAAGGGCACAAACCCGCAATAATTCTTAAAATCAAAGAAGAATTATCTTAAACGCTTTCGTAACCCACTACCCAAGCAGATTTCAGCAAAACCCATTTTTAGTGGATTTCAAATCAATAAAATAAACATGCTTGCCAAATTTCCAGTCTAAATCTAAAAACTAAAAATTATTGTAAACTAAAATAAATTTTATCAATAAGGCCCAGTAACCCCATTTGAGAGTTAATTTTCTTTAGACCCGATCTTAGCGTATTTAAATTGAATAAGAGAATCGTATATACCAAATTTCATTACTGTAGGTCTGCTTATGCAGGAGATAGAAAATAAGAAACCAAACATGGGATCCATATTTCCATTTGAATTTAAGCACAAAAATGTGTCAAGAGAATTAAAATCCGAAATTTTTTGAAGTTAATTGGTGAAAAAGTTGCCTATATTTTGGTT
>BMAV01003185.1:0-19151 GCA_019973955.1 Trichonephila inaurata madagascariensis
ACTTTCTTTCAAGTTAAAATTCTCTGAAAATTTGAAAAAAAGTCTTACAAGAAAAATTTTACAAGAACTTTAAAAGATGCAATTTTTTTTAAAGTTTCTTTCTTTCTTCTTTTTTTTTTGGTTTTTTTTTATTTATCAAAATTTATGCTATATATATTTTTAAATTTATATTTTTTTTTATATATATTATTTTTTATCCCAAAATATATATATTTTTTTTATATATATATATATATATATTATAATCTTAAATTAAACCCCTTACATTCACAATTCTTTCTAAAACAAATTGTTTGGGATTAAGGCTATAAAAAAAATACAAAAAAAACCATAACGTATTGGTTGAATTTTTGCAAAAATTAAATAAGATTACACTTTTAATAATAGAAGAAAAATTAAAAAATATAAAACATAAAATAAAACAAAATAGGGTTTTTTAAGTTAATTCACTTTGAATAAAAAAAAATTTTTACTAACGATTGAAAATTTGAACAGATATATATACATTTATAGGGAAAGTAATATTAATAGGAATTAAAAAAGAGCATGATTTATTTTGTTGAAACTGCCCCCTTTTAGTTAAATTTTTAAAAGGGGTTTTGGGGGCCCTTTTTTGTCTTAAACGCTCTTCTACAACAATTAGACTATAAAAATTTTCTTCAAAAGTAGTAATTAATTTAATTTAATTAATGAAAATATTTAAAAAATTGTATTAACAACAAGTTTAAAAAGTTTAAAAAATTTTTTGGACATTGGAGGAAAAAAACTTTTTTAAAATTATAAAAAAATTTGAACAAAAATATAAATTATTATATAAGAGTTGAGCTATTAAGAAGAAAAAAAAAAAAAAAATTCTCCAAATTTATTAAAACAGCATTGAGTTAAAAATCACTATTTATCAGAAGCAGGGAAAAAAACGGGTTGACTGTACAAAGTCTTTTCATTTTTGGTCACATTTACTTAATAATGAATGACCGTTTTACTTGGACACCTTCCTTCCACGAAATACTTCTTTTAATATCTAAATACTTCTTCATATTCCCATTTTGCTTGAAAATTCATCGATTTAAAAATAATATTCCTCATTTTTTTTTTAAAACATTTTTAAAAAATTAATTTACAAATTTATTCATGAATAATCAAAATAAAAAATTTTTACTTTTTTTTTAACAAATTATTCAGCAAAAAAACAACAATTTTCTTTTTTAAATTTTATTTCCTTTTCTTTTAAACCCTATCGGATATATTTTCTATTTTTTTATGAAAAAGCGTGCTGAAACCCCCTTCCACAATACATAACATTAATTATAAGATAAATTTTCTTTCCCTTTTTCACCCAACCTAAATCCTTGCACGTCGATCAACCCCTGGGCAAATTTTAAAATTTGGCTCACGGGGGGCTCAAAGGCACCAAACAAAAGCGGGGGGCATAAAATCCTTTTTCAATCCCCCAATTCTTTTTCCCCGACCCCCCCGGTGATAAATTCCCGGCCCAAACGTGAAAAAAAAGCGGGGGGGAAAATCTAATGGTCTCTTGCGTTGTATTTAATGAGGGAAGAGCTTAGTAAAACATGAAACATGACAGCTAAAGGAAAACATCCTTTTGACGTCTCAGACCCAATGAACAATCATGGGAAGTTTTTGAAAAGGGTTTTTTTAAAAATAAGGTTTTTAAAAAAGTAATTTGAGGGGGGATTTTTAAAAATTTTTTTCTGGGGCTTAAAATTTAAAATTTCTAAATTTTAAAAATTTATTATCTTTTTTGGGAATAATAAAGTTCTACTATTTGGGGGTTTTTAAAAATCTAGGTATTGGAAAGGACTATACTTTTTTAAAAAGGAAAATTTGCATTTAAAAAAATATAAAATTTTTAAACTAAAAAAAAACAAAAAAAATAACTTTTTAAAAAATAAAAAAATTTTAGGTTTCACTTGGGGGAACTAAAAAAATTTTTTTTTTTCCTTTTTTAAAATTTATGATTAATAAAAAGTTTTTGCAGCCCTTTAAATCAAAAGGAAAACATTTTTTTGAAAATTTCCCTTTTTTTTCTATATACCATGTTGGACTATTTTTGTTTTTTACTATTTATTCATTCATTAAATTTAATTTTCTAATAAAATAGTATAGAAAAAAGAAATCACATTCTCAAAAATTAGGCATCCAGAAAGATTCGAACGAATAACTTTGGATTAAAATCAACATATCCCGCTACAGGGACAAACTAGCCTTTTTTTTGGGGGCTTTTTTTTGTTTGTTACTATTTATTCATTTTCAATTTAATTAATAGATTAATAGTTAAAAAAACTATATTAACAATCAAGTGTCGTCCACTCAAGTTTAAAAAATGTATTTGAACTTGAGATAAAATAGAAAGTATTTTATTAACGATTGAAAACTTGAACATATTTTTAAATATATATATATAAATAAACTAATAATAGGAGAGGAATTGAAAAAAGAAAATTGAAAAAGTTTAATTATTTAGTAAGCTAAAAACATTTTTAAAATAATTCTGTCTTACTTTTTTTATTAATGAAAATTTTTAGTGTTTGGAAGTGCAAGACTGGTTTTGAACACTTATAAAAATTATGAAGAACTGTGTGAAGTATTCAATCGGAAAATATGCGTTTTCATAAACTTTGTTTTAATAAGTATCAGCTGTTATAATAGTTAATAAAATATTACTATGAAAATAAGGACAACTATATTATTACATAAATAATACGTACTAAAATAAATTTAACCATTTTGTTTAGTCTATAAATCTTAAAACTTAAGCAAATACTTTTAGCCAATAATTTAAAAAAAAAGAAAATATGCTCGCTTAAATTTTATCTATGCATGTACTTCATGTAATGGGAATTTGAATGTTATTTGCATAAATATATTTTTATCTTATTACCTATAGAGAGAGCCTTCGATAAGTTTTTATCACAGAATGCATTGAAATGTGTTATGTGTTAATTCTTTTACATATTTTTCCATTAAATACATTTGCATAAAACTTGAGTAATATTTAAAGCGTATTGTATATAGCTGTTTATTTAAACTTTGATAAAAGCAAACGATCTCAGTTTATTTAATTTATATGTTTATCAACAACTCTTTTTCCTTAAAATATACAGAATGCTTTCATATGACTGAATTACTCTTTAGATATTTACGTAGATATTTTTTCCATGCTTCATTCTTCAATAAAACGTTTGGTACAAAATGCAACGATATTCTATTCCATATGACAGTCTAAAACTTCTCATTGGTGTTTTCGAATTCATTGTTTAAATTAAATGTTTCAAATTTGATTCAAAATTTACAGGTTTTAAGAGATTTTCTTATTCGTACTGATTTGGTTTTGACCATTTTCATCCTCTACATTTTATAAAATTAATTTTCTTCTTCTTATTTTTTTATGAGATAGTTATAATACACATCTCTAAACACTTACAACTTTTTTACTTAATTAAAAGTTATTTAACTTCGTTTCATAAAGATTTTGATTTTTAAAGTTTTGCTTTATTTCGAACGATCAATCTCAAATAAAATTACTGATTAAGACTACACAGTACCCTAAAAATATAATTTTAGAATTTTTATTTTCTGAGTGGCCCATATCATTGAAGCTTCCACGAAATTTCAGATCTGTTACAAATTAGTTTTAAGATATTTAAAGTTTTATGAGCTATGTTTTGGTTTCGGTTTCATTTTAAAGCATTTTCACTCTTAAATTGAATTAATTAAAAATTTTTGAGCTTTTAGTTTGAAATGGTTATTAATTCAATTTGCATTACTAAAAGATCATTTTGAGTTATGTTTTGGAGTTTTTGAGTTCTCATAATTATAATTAAGATTAATTTCCTGGCCAATTTTTGCTTTAAAAATAGTTTGTATAACTTGAAAGCTTTATCATTAATTTTTTCTTGTAGAGAAAATGTCATGGTAAATGCATTCTCAGGTTGCTGTGAGAAACAATACTTCGAAGCGATGGAATACTACTGAAAAAGATGTATCTAAAAATCAGTCCTCTGATGATTCTGCAATTAGACTTCCGAATACAAGTATTCTAAATCCAAATGTTGCAGATATAACTGAATATTTCCTTGATGTACCAAACTACGTTATACTAAACATATTGTAGCACTATATTTTAGTATTTTGAAGTCGTACGACAAGAGCTAAAACTTCCTAAACTGCCCCGATTTAAAACTGAAAAAAATTACATTTTATGTGCAAACCTGACTATTTTTAGCTTAAGGTAGTATCATTATTATTTTTTACATGAGTTTTTTGTGTTTTAGAACTTTTGTGAAAATATTAGGTTAAGATAAAGCTGAATAAACTGACGTCTTAACAAATGCTATCAATATTATGCAAAAATATATTTTGAAATAAAAATATTTTTTTCAGTCATATTTAATTAAAATAGTGTTTTAATGCAGAACATACATTGAAAAATAACATATTTAAAAATTAGAGCTTTACGGGCATTATAAGTTTTTGTTTTATGACTTTACAAACTTTAAATGCGTTTTTCTGACTTTCAATTTTGAAAGTATAAGTGTTTTCTAATTCCTAAGACTTTTTTCCTTTCAGATAAGGGCCTTAAACTTTTGTATATACCCCAATCGTATGTTTATAATAGTTAGTATGGATGGGGCTAGATCTCCTAGTTTTTTTCAAAAAAATCTAAAGTTGATATTTTAAAAATTTCGTGTTTTTTTCAGGTTTTTCTAGAAAATAATTATTAAAAATAAACAAGGGATTAGTTTTTCAAATCCATACTTTTTGTTTGCAATAACCTAAAAACATAAATAACTTAAATGGCTAAACAATTTTAAAATTGAGTATTTATAAGAGTTTGAAAAACTTCAAAATTCTAATTTTTAAAATTGTAAAATAATGCTGTCAAACTGATTTTTTTACTAACAGAATCAGCTTAATAATATAATGTAAATATAAACATCATTATTTTTACTGTAATGTCTCTAAAAATTTTTGAAAAGGGTACCGTGTCCACAATTTGATATAATGTTGCTATATATTGCATGAGTCTATCCTATTTTGATACTTATTACAATGTAAAAGTTCAAAATTAAAGTCTAACTTTTTAAGAAATTTTTTTTAATTTAAGTAAAAATAAATAGTCTGGAATTCATAGCATCCAGAGTAATCAAAGCCTACTTTTAGGTTTCAGAATGGAAAACAATATAACCAAAACTTTCATCACCAAATCTCAATTTTTTTCTCTTAATTTTTTAATCAATTTCTATTTAAGCTCATTCATTGAAGTGAACATGTTGCAAAAAAATATGATGAGCTTTACTTCTGAATTTTAATTAGAAAATTTAAAATTCTTCGTGTTCATTATGATATTTATATTTGTACGAAAGGAGATTGAAACAATCTTTTATAATTTCTTACATTTTTAATTGATGAATTTGGGGAGAGACAGTTTTTCTTTACGTCTCACTATAAAGAAGCACGAGAGTTCTTGGCGACTGACCTCGTAGTTTTGAACCGTGGTCAAGTGACGAGGATGGCACCTGAACTGGCATTATCCTCTCTCCTAACATCCACACCACACACCCGGGAGGACACTGAGTCTCGACATATTTAACGTGCATCAACTTCCTCTGCACGGGGGTCTTCAACACACTAGGCTCAATCATGGCATCCAGCTGAGTCTGTAACATTGACCACTAGGCTACAGTGGCCATTGATGAACTTGGGAGAATAACTAAAATGTTCTTTATTTGTTTTCATGTTTTATCTCGTTATTTCTTTATTATCTCTAGTGAGCTGTATAAAAAGATAAATAATGCAATGCTAAAAACCCTGAAAATAAAAAGTAGATGATGTGATATAAGTAAAATACGTAGTGCAAAAAAATTAACGAAACGATATTAATGAAGCCAATACAATGTAACAAATATACCTAGCAGTGCGAAGAATAAGGTAAATGTAATTTAAGCCGTTGCTTCTAAATCCAGCAATTTTAAAGACAGATTCATTAATTGCTATAGATATATTTAAAAGATATATAACAAATCATTGTTGAGAGGGATTTTTAAATCTTTTATTGAGTAATGATGCAATTAAGGTATCCGATTACCCTAAAATCATGACTTTTTTTAAAACTGACAAATTTTTTATAATTTTATTTTATAGGCCATCTTATTCACTTTATAAAAATACCAAGATTTGTATTTTCCATTCACTAAAACAAAAACTACAAGTGTTTTAGTATAAAAGAAGATGCTATAACTTTACATAAGATGTCAAACATTAAAATGCGTTTTACTCGAAATGTGTTTTTTCCGAAAATCTCAAACGGGGATGGTGATTGCTCAAAAAATTTTGAAAATAATTTGCTGAAAGTGTTCTACTGTATACAGTAAAGTTTTTTTCAGATTTATAATCACTGTTTTTTAAAAACTTAAAGCTCTTGATATGGATATAATCACTTTTTTAAGCAAATTTTTTTATAGTAAAATAAAGGCGATTTTTAAAAAATTTAAAAAAATCTCTTATCCTAAAGGTCATTTTAAAAAGTAGTACATAAATTGAAAAAGGGATTTCATTTACTATTTACAAGTGGGCAGTTATAATTTTTCTCAATTTTTACCCATTTCCCCCCATTTTAGTAGTAATAATTTATTTTTCTCTTCTTAATTATAGTTTTTTTAAAAAAAATGTACTAAATAAAACAAAAACCACAAAAAATCTCGATATCTTCATTTTTTTAAAAAAGCTGTTGCAAGTAGTCGGATACCTTTATGACAAATTAAAAACAAACATTATCAACTATAATTTTTTTTAATTTATGGAAAGATGCATTTTTATACAAAGACATAAGATTTCATTAAAAAAAATTCTGATTTAAAAATACAAATTACTTTTTCTTTAATCTCTGAATCTTGAAAAGATTGATTCCACTATAGAGTAAAATTTCAAATTTTGGTTTCGATACAGAACATATTATTATATATTGGCATTAAAACATATTACACATATTAACATTTAAACATATTAACACTTAAACATATTGACATTTAAAGATATATTAACATTATTGCATATTAACAAAACGTATTACGCACACATTTTTGTGATCTTGGGTTTTGAAAGTTATTATT
The DNA here is from genome assembly GCA_019973955.1 of Trichonephila inaurata madagascariensis. Lineage (NCBI taxonomy): Eukaryota > Metazoa > Arthropoda > Arachnida > Araneae > Nephilidae > Trichonephila > Trichonephila inaurata. Next base: position 7,134 of record BMAV01003185.1, read on the forward strand.
TAATGTATTTCAAGATCAATCCCCTGATTCAGTTTCAAGAATTGTTTCATCATGCAATTCAATGAATGCATCCGTCGTTTAAATCTAAGAAGACAATAATTTTTTTTACATAACAAGGTAGAATTTTTTAAATAATGAAATTCTGAATCAGCATTTATTTGCCTTTCTATCGAAACTTAGCTGAAGAGTTCTGTAACTAATAGCTCATTGAGCTATGTTGTACTCATTCATCACAAATGCCAGCTAAAATTAAAACAGTCTTGGCAGTTATTATAGTGTCCTTTGTGAAACTGTTTTCGAACTTTAATTGAATTACTTAAGTACTCATATTCTGTATATATCACATTTAATCACTAGAAAGATTACTTAAGTTATCGGAAATAATGGAAATTCCAGTACATCTTTGCATTCGTATTAATACGTAAATTCCTTTTAGGACAGAAAATAATGAATTTGCTTTGTAATATGTTCTCTAAACCTGTTGTTTAATTAAGATAATAATTACCATAAATTCTCAGAAGAGTTAAACAATAAATTCTGAGAAATACACACCCCCCTTTTTACAAACCAAAATCTGATGCAAATATATACAGAGTACAAAAAAAAAATTATTAAATAATGAATTTAAAAAAATAAAAATATAAAAAAAAAAAGGGTTGAATCTTTAAATAAAAAAATAATGATATTTAATGTATATAGTATAATATTTAATGTATATTATAAAACACACATTAAAACATCTTTTAATTTAACGATCAAATGTAAAATTTATATATTAGAAAAAGTTAAAATATGTTTTATTTACCAGACGATTGCATTTTCTTATATGTATCGGTTAAAAGAAACCCTAAAGGATTTTTTAAAAAATTACGTCATGGGCCCTTGGTTTCTACAGTCACTGAGTTATAAGTGTCATATGTTCTATTTAAAAAAAAGACACTAATTAAAAAAAAGTCGATATACATTCTATTGCCACCACGTTTTATTGATGTGTTTGCTGATACTGTACATTTACTTTTTTAAGCATATACTTAAACATTAAATTTTAAATACATTAAAACCCCGGGTATCCACCACCTATGCCAAGCTGCAATTTTTTTAGGGTATTTTTGGGTTTAAACACCCCCCCTTTTTTAGAGATAATCTGCAATATTTGAAAATTTTTGTGGCCATTTTATCGGGGGTTTTATCCCGGGAATTTTGGGAAACATTGTACATTTCTTGAACAACCCCTTTAATACCCGCCGTTGGGGAACCTGATTTAAAAAGCAAAAAATGGATAATTTTCATGAAAAATGTCATTTAGATTAGAATACTCAAAAATTTTTTTGGACATTTGAAAAAAATTATTTAAATACAATATTTCGGAAAAAAAATTAATTGAAAACCCAAAAAATGTTCCCCTTTTTGTGAAAAATCTTTTTTATAATAATATTTTTGGGCCATTTTCCGACCTCTGAAAGGGCTCAACTATGTTTTTTGTTAAAATTTTTTTTAGAGTTACAACCAATTGAAATAATTATCGGTGTTTTTTCTTTTTTTTTCCCCTTTTGGGTTAAAAAATGGAAAAACCCCATTTCTAAGTTTTTAACCCCAAAATTTATTGGGATTTTTTGTTCAGAGGTCAAGCATACATGCAAAATATTATTATAATAGAAGAATTTTCACAAAGGGAAAATTTTTAAAAAGGGGTATTTATGCATTTTTGTAAAAATATTGAAAAAAATTTTTCTGTTTAATTTCTTAAAATAATTTTATTTCTTTTTCGAATCTAAGTGACACAAAAACTTTTTTCCATTTATACACTTTAAAAAATATTCGAAAGTATGGATCCCTTGCTAAGGAATGCCATTTTTTTTTAAATAAATACATTTCATCTATATAAAATCTGTTTTTTTTTTAAATCTCATCTGTTTTTTTTTTTTAAAAAATATCATTTTATACCGGCGTATAACACGCACCCATAAATTTCGATCTTATTTTTTGGGTTAAAAGGGCGTTATATACTGTATTTTCCGGTATATACAAGAGAAATTGAGAGAAAAAAACCTCTCGTATTTGACAGAAAAAAAAACAATACACTCTTAACAATTGAAATAGTCTCTCCGTATAGAAAAGAAAGGACATTTTTGTTCTTTTAAATAAGGAATTTTTTTTTTTGTTAAACAAGGAATTAACGTATTTTTGTTGTCTTTCTGTATTAAATTTTAAGCTCTAGAATAAAATTAACTTCGGAATTTATTTTTCAATTATCAAATTTATCCCTAATCCATTGAAATGTTTAAGCAATTTATATTTATTCTTAATTCAAAGCCTCACAATAAATTACCCTTGCCCCTCAAAATATGACCTTTTCTTAAAGTATTAAAATGTTCATAAATTACTTTAAAGTATTTTAATGTAAAAAAAATACACAATTGATTAAAAATTGAAACTGTTAAAAAAATAAATTTTTACACAACGATTTTAAAATTGTACCTGAATTTTTTTTAAAAAAATTTTACTAACCCACTGCTAAATTCTAAAATAAACAAGCCAAAATGAAGTTAAAGTATATTTTTATTTATTTAAGATACGATAACGAATTTCGGAAAGTTATTAATAAAAATTTGTTTTGAAACAAAATGGCATTCTTTTTGATTATCCGTAAAAAGTTCAAACTTTTTGTTTAATAATGGAAGGGCTTTCCACTTTAAAATCTTTTTCATGTAGAAAACGTTTTTGCTTTTCATGATTATGTTAGTTTTGGATAGAAAATAAAATCTTAGGAGAGGTTTGCAAACTTTTTTAAAATTAACGTCTTATACTTTTCTTATGTTTTTATAATCTTTTTAAAAACTATTATTTCTGTATATAATTTCCTGTACAATCTAATAGAAACCAAATATTTTTAAGTAGTTTGGAAAATTTTTCAAAGTACGTGTTTTGAATTTTTTCTTTTCTTTCACAAAGAATTATTTATTTATGAATAGATGATTCACCTTTTGAATATTAATATCGTCCACTTTTTTTATATGTTTGTATACAAACAAAAGGCTTTTATATATTTTTAAGAAGGATATCTGTATGAAATTTCAAAAATACCCTTTAAAAAAAAATTAAAAAGATATTAAGGTATCCGACTACGTTCGGAACAGTGATTATAAAAAATCGCAAAAAGGATAATTTTCTGATATTTAGTGTCCAGATTAGAATACGATAAAATTGCTTTAAGGACATTTTGACAAAAAAAAAATTTAAATACTATATTCGGGAAAAAATTAACTTAGGTACCCAAAATGTTCTCCTTTTGTTAAAATGCTTCTATTATAAAAATTTTTCCTGTTTTATTAGTTTTCAAAAGGGTTTAATTATGATTTTTGAAAAAATTACATTTTTTTTCCAGAGATATAACCATTTGAAATAAAAATCGGGTTTTTTTTAAAAATTTCTCCCCCTGTTTGTAAAAAACATGGATAAACCACTTTAAATTATATATTTCAAAAATTTAGTTGAGCCTCTGTCAGAGGTCTGAGCTATTAAAAGGGAAAATATTATTATAATAAACTTTTTTCACAAAAAAGGGAATATTTTAAAATGGTCATTCTATGTTTATTTTTTGTCAAAATTTTTTTTTAAATAATTTTTTTTGTTACTATTTTAAAAATTTTTTAAATGTTTAATCGGACACTAAAATCTAAATATTAATTTTATACGCTTTTTCAAAATAGGTTCCGAACGTAGCGGATACAAGTAAAAAAAAAAAATATAAAAACTTTCAAAATCTACAGGAATTTAAAGATTTTTTTTTGTAATCACTTTTCATTCTTCGTGTGTTTTTTTTTTCGCAAAATACTTAACTTGTGGCACAACGCCAGAGAGCCAAAGGCCCCAAATTTTCCAACTCGTATACGTGACCTTGGGGCCTAAGGGCCGGGATATTCCCGGGCATGGTCGTTTGACGTTATAGCGCTCTTCAAAAAAATTTATAACTCTGTACGAGTTAAAAAGCGAAAAAATAACCATTTATTTGGTTTTCATTTATAACAATATCTATTTAATCGGTATACATCTGTTTTAATTTACTAAAGAAAATTTAATATTAAATTTTTAATGTGTTTTCTATGATTTTTAATAATGTTTATTCACATATTATTTTTGTAAACAAATTGTTTTATTTTGAAAAAATTATTAAACTTTGTTTATATTGAAGTTTGATTACTAAAATCTATTTTTCATTAAGTTTTATTGTACATGAAATAACTAGTAACGCTGACATTAACTTACGGATTTTGCTGTTACCCTGTAACTTACTTCAGAGCTGGTTTACGTAAAACCACATCTTAACTCTTTATGACCCATCATTATGATTTCTGTATACATTTTTATGATATTGGCGTTTTACATCGGATAGTAAAATGTAATAACCGCAACCATAACCTGAATGTTTCATTAAAAAGTCCATATCTGCTTTCCAATACACAGACTTATCTCATTTTATCTCTAAGATTCTAAAGCACTCCTATCTGGAAGAATATTTCCACGTGCTCCAGCAAAAGTATTTCTTTTCTTTCTTGATAGTAATATCTATTTGGAGAGAGTGTTTTAAATGACATCACGTAATGTTTGGAAAAATATTTTTTACTCCTTTCCACTCTCGACGTGATCTCTCGAATCCACATTCAGCTTGGGGAAATGTAATGATGACTTTAATACAAAGAAAGTTATTTCCCGAATTTGAAATCGGAATTTTAATTGGTATTGGCATTAAGTTTCAAAATCTTCGAATGTCAGGGTATTTAATACAGAATGTGTGCCTTTTGGCTGTTTGAATGTCTTTTGAATGACTTTTCGGAGTATGAAATCTCTAAGAAATCTATTAGGAGTTTTGATTGTGTCATTTTTAAGGAGGAAAGATTAAAGTAGTAGAAAATATTGCTTCTATTTTGGATTTTCTGAAATGTTTTAATATCAAGGTATTTTTAAATGGAATTTGTTATCGATAAATTAAAGGCTTTGAAATAGAATGTCTGTGCCATCATTTTTAATTATTGGACACAAAGAACATTCCAACAAATATTTATATATATTTGTTGAGATTTGTTCTTGAAAGAGTTCCATTGAAACTGTTGCAACATGAGCAGAATTGATTTTTGAATTTCTAATTCAAAAATAATGTGTAGAAATAATATATTAGAATCGCAAGTGAAAGTTGTAGTTTATTACAAAAAATAAATATGGTAGCCAATCTTTTGCCTAAGTGTTGAACATTTGGTACAGCATTATTTTGAAAGAAATTTACAGTAAATCTCCTACATTGAAAACACGCTATTTTTATTATGTTATAATAATTCATAAGGAATAATTTTTAATAACTTTTAACGAATATCAGAAAAATTCGATTACATTTGTAATGGTGGTATCTATATAAGCCAGTAACAGCCTCCTGACTGAAGTGATCATTTTGATCCAGCGATAAGTTACGTGCTTATATAAATCAAAAGGTACCAAGTTCAATCCTCATTGGTGACCCTGGCTGAACATTAAGAAAACGCAACCTTCGCGCAGTTATCATGGCGCCATCTATCCGCCGCAAAAATAATAAAAAAGTCGTCAGATTCACATGACGCAACAATCAAGCCGTCAGACACTCTTGACGCAACAACAACAACTCACACACTCGCTATAACAACTATATCATTCGTTCGCCTATCTACCGACTCACTGGTAGGAGCGTGTGTAGCTATGGTATCTATATCAGCCAGTAACAGCCAACGGACTGAAGTGATCATTTTTTTCCCGAGATACCGAGTTCTATCCTCACATTTATGCTTTCATGAATAAAAAAGGACTTGATAAAAATATAATTGACATGTTTTAATATTCAACTATGTTAGGTAACATTTAATGTTATATATTAAATATCTGTCAGAGGTAGGAAACTTTTCAACCACATTAAAGGCCATATGTAAATTAAACAGTATTAAAGGAGGCCGTATTGGTTGATGTACCTATAAACGCTACTTTTATGAAATTGTTATAGTTTTTGTATAGATATAACAATTTTGTGCATTATATAGGAATATTATAAAACTATTAAATCCTTATTTTTTATAATTTGACATAAAAGGTTACAACAAAAAATATTTCGGTATTCACTAAAGGGAATAAACTTATTATAACATTAATCATTGATTATTTATTTTTTTTAAAATTATTAAATTCATAGATACCGTTATAATTTTTTATATTTCACTATTGTTTTTTTTCATTATGTAAACAAAAATATTTGAATCAAGCTTCATAACGCGAAGTTTTAATTGATCCTCTAAATGAGCATGTCCGGTAATGTTACTATGTTGCTCTAGGTGGCGTTCTAACATTTGAAACGTACAATTCGCTATTCCCACAAGCAGTCATTGAAACATACATACATTCATGTCATTCGTTATTTAATTCCATTGATTTGCAAACTTTTGTAATCTATAAAATTAAATATTAATTAACAAAAGTGCTAACTTTTATGAAGGCCGCACAAGAAACTCATGGGTGCCGCATGCGAACTCAAGGCTGAGGATTCCCCACCACTGAAATATGTAATGCTGTTTAATTTTTAGTTTTTTAATGGAAAAAAATTTTTAAATTTTTTCCCATTTAAAAATTAAACTAGATTTTGGTGATATGAAAAATTTTTTTGCTTCATACGAAAAAATTTTTTTTAACACCACAATTTGAATCCGGGAAAGTTTGTTAAATTTTATATATATATATTTTTTAAGAATATATTAATATTAGATTTCGGCTTTAAAATTACTTTTAAGGTACCAAACCCGTTGGGAACCATGTTTTTTAAAGGAAATAAATGGATAATTTTCATGATATTTTACTTAGATTAGAATAAATTTATAAAATTTTTTTAAAGGAATATTTTGAAAAAAAAATTACTTAAATACAATATTTCGGCAAAATTAAAATAACCTTTTTTTCAAAATGCCCCATTTGTCAAAAAGCTTCTATTATAATAATTTTTGGGGCCTGTATATAGCTCAACCTCTGTACAAAAGCTGAACTATGTTTTTTGAAAAATTAAATTCAAAAGGTTACCCAGAAATAGTTATCGGTGATTTTTTTTTTAATTTTTTTCCCTCTGTTTGTAAAAAATGGATAAACCACCTGTTATATATTTTAAAATTCTAGTTGACCTTTGTACAGAGGCTTGAGTTTTTTAAACAAAATATTATTTAAAGCATTTATCACAAAAAGAAGATTTTGAAAATGGGTATTCTATGTTCATTTTTGTCAAAATATTGTTTTTTTAAAATTTTTTTTCATTGAAATTTTTTCTTAAAACTTTTTTTTATGCATTTTTTAAACTAAGCGACACTAAATATTATAAATATCTATTTATAGATTCTGAAATCGCGGTTCGCGGTCAATTTGAAGTTAACTCATACCAAATTGTTATTTAATATGGTTTTACTATAGTCCCCCTCATAAAACTTAAAATTGAGTCGAATTCCCGTATAACGAACCTCTATATTCAAATTTTCGCGAACTTTTCCCCTGGAACCGAACATTTCACGATTTTCTACGTAAAATAAACTTTTATAGCGAAGTGCTTTTTCCAAAAACGAATTTTTTTCTATTGGGATTCAATTCCCCCCCCTTTTTTTTTTAAAAAAAAATTTTTCTAAATTTCAAGTTATGGAAATTTTTTTAATTTTTAAATTATTTTCCGACTACGTTCGAACCGTTTTTTGCGCCTGTAAATGGATAATATTTATGATATTTGGTGTCCTTTTGAATACATGTATAAAAGGGTTTTTTAAGGTTTATGAAAAAAAATTATTTAAATACACTTTTTTGGGAAAAAAATTAGAAAAATTTTTTTCCCAAATGTTCCCCTTTTTAAAAATCTTTAGGTTTAATTTTTTGCCTGTTTACCCCGACCTCTGTACAGAGCAACTAAAAAAATTTAACTGGGGAAGTCGTTTTATCCATGTTTTCAAAAAACAAAGGGAATTTTTTGAAAATCGCCGATATTTTTAAAGGGTTTTCAAAAAAAGAATTTTCAAAATAAAGGTTACCTCTTACGAGGTCTGGCCCCTTCCAAAAAAATATTAATACAATAATTCGTTTACCAAAAGGAGAACATTTGAAAAAAGGTTACTAGTTATTTTGCCAAAATATTGGTTTTTTAAATATTTTTTTGTCAAAATTTCCCTTAAAATTTTATACATGCATCTAATCTAAGTGACACAAATATATGAAAATATTAAATTTTTGCGTTTTTAAAATCATGGTTCCAACTTAAGGCCCAACTTTATGGTGGTTTAAATCTTGAATTGGTTTTTAGTCCAACTGCCCGGAAATAAGTTCGACGTTTTTATCCAAAAGGAACCTTTAACTCCCATTGCCCAGTTCACTAAAAACATCTTCAATAACCTCTTTCACCCTCAGTGGATTTATCTCGTGTTTTAATTATAAAATAATGTATATTTAATATTACTTGTGTGCTTTAAATTATCAAATGTCCTTAAAATTCATTAATTTTAGTATAAAATTATTTTCTTAATTTTGAAAATACAGTGAATTATTCGACATTCTTTTTTCTTGTTTTCCTTGCAGTTTTTCTTTCTTTCTTTCTTTTTTGATGGGTAAGATGTATAAAATAAACATATATTAACTTCAAAAAAGGTGCGAATAATTACATTTTTTTAATATATAGTTTTTATGAATTTAAAATTTGCTTTATGTGGTTTATAAATTATATTAAATGATGAACTTCTATATAACGAATTTTCCATGCAACGAACTTTTTTCCGGGATTTAGTGACTTCATTATGTAGAGGTCCGACTGTATATACACAAAATATGCATTAATGTTAGTTTTTCATGGGTTTCTAATCGCTTTTCAAGTTGCAACTCATACGCGAATTGTTATTTAATATGAGTTTTACTATATTCCCCGTTATAGAAACTTCTAAATTATTTGCTTTCCTGCTACAATAGGTTTATTGGCCATGGTATCAACTAGTAACAGTCACGAGTTCGTGGCCGGCGTGTCATTTCTGACCCTAGTGCCACTGAAGACCAGACGTGTAGAGGAGGCTGATGCACGTTAAATATGTCATGTTTTAAAGTCCTCCCGTTGACTTGGTGAGGTAGTTTGGAGAGGGGAGTGTGCCATCTCTGGTTTCGTCCTCGTCACTTGACAGAGGTTCAAAATTGCAATGCCTTAAAGAGTGACATAAATAAAAAACACTCACTCGACTCGTATTAAATTGCATTAATTTAAAATCGGTCAGGAGGTAACAGTTTAATTTTCGTCGGTCAATAGATACATTTTTAAAAATATAATTAAGTTTGGTTAATTCTAAATTTAATTAATTATTTTAAAGCGTTTCTTCTGCATTTTTTAAAAATAGTTTTCAGGAAAAGAAATTATCCTGTTAAAATAATTAGCTCAAAAATAAGTATAATTTAAAAACTTATAAGATAAAAATACATATGATACTTAATGATAACAACTTATTTTCAATAAATTTAAATTAAGATATCCTTAGCCACAAATACTATGTTCTATTTATGTTCTATCTGCAACATCAAGTGAATATTTTAATTTCTTCAATTTACATTCAGTTTAAAATTCGGCACCCAACTAAAAATAACAAATATTCAACGGTTTTTAAATTTCCCAACTTTTTCAGAAAACCCTTTTTTTTCAAAACAAAAACTAACCGATATTTATATCTAAAATCTAAAATCTTAAGTTCATTTTTATATTCAAGTCTTCTTTTTCCCCGAAAAAATTTATAAAAAAAATATATCTGAAAGGTTTTTTGAAAGTGAATAAAAAAGATATTGAATCCAGAATTTTCCATTTGATTATCAAAAGAAAAAGAAAAAAAAAAAATTTTTTCTTTGTATAACAAATTTTGATCGGGTTTCCCGATTCCGATTCCGGTTCCAAATACCCGTCGCTCCCCTTTAAAAACCGCCCCGTTGAATTTTTCATCACTTTCCTTCTGCTGGGCGTTTTCCCGTGACCCCCACGCCCCCTCTTGATGGGCGGACAATTCTGAGGTTTCCCGGGGGGAAGCGCGAAATTTCCGCAAACCCGGCTCGCGTTTCGTCGAAATTTTCCCTCGCGGGGGCGGGGGCTCCGCATCACAGAATAGGTTGGGGTACCTTGGCGTTGCAAAAGATATTTGAAGCGGTTTGTTTGATTCGCCGCCTTTTTCCCCCGCCCTTCCTTTTTCGTTTTTTTTGTTGGAGCAATGTTTTGATTTCCGGAAAAATTCTTCGTCGATAATTTTTTTTTTTATTTATTTTATTTGAGTTTTTTTCCCCTCTTTTTGAAAAGAATGGGGTTTTTTTTTTTGCGGAAGTTGTTCGGGTGGAAGTGGCAACTTGGATAGGTTTTTAATAATTTTTTTTCGGCTTTTTTTTTTTTCTAAATTTTTCCCCCGTTTTAAGGTATCGTTTGTGTTTTCCCTTGATAGTTTTTTGGTTTATTGTTTCTTGTTTTAAAATGTGTTTTTTTTAATTGGGTAAATCATGTAAAGTCGGCATTGGGTTGTTAACAAAAGTTATATGGTCATCAAAACCAAACGGAGAATAAATCCCTTCAGACGCATCAATTTAAAATCCTTTAAACAAAATTAATTTCCCCCAGCCACTAAATTCCGGCTCCAAATATCAAACTAAAGGGTGAATTCAACAATGAATAAATGATAGTTTTTAAAACCAAAAAAAAGGCTTTTTTTAGCCCGAACTAAAATGAATTTATTTTTTTTAAAAAAACTAAAACACGCTTTTATAGTATGAACTAAAAGTAAAAAATAATTCTTAATATAAAGAATAAAATATTAATGAAAATTCTGTCTTTAAAGGTAAAAGCGTGGGGTGCTCTATATTAATTTTGTTATAATTTTTTACTAGTTCTATTCTGAAATGCTGAGTTAGTGAAAAAATGTAATACAAAGCACCCACGCTTTTACCACAATGACATTAATTTTCTAGTTAATCATTTTATTCTTATATTAAGAATTATTTTTTTACTTTTTAGTTCAATTCACTGTAAAAGTGTCTTTTTTAGTTTTTTTATTAAAACTCTATAATTTATTCTACATAATTTTGGATGCAGATCTGGACAAAAGTTTCCATTAAGGTATCCGACTACGTTCGGAATTGTAATTTTACAAAAGCTTACAAACGAATACTTTTTTAAATATTTAGTGTTTTTTAGATCAGAATACACGCAAAAAATTGTTTTAAAAATATTATTATAATAAAAAAATATTTAAATGCAATATTTAAAGAAAAAATGAACTTAGAATTATTTATTTTTAAAATTTTCTCCTTTTATGAAAAATGCTTCTATAATATGCCTCTGCTTATATATAGCTAAGACTTCTCCAAAAGAGTTTATAAGATTTTTTAAAAATTCCATTATTTCCGGAGTTACACCATTGAAATAATTATCGATGTTTTTTGTTAAAATTTCTCCAATCTGATGTATTAAAATATGAATAAAAACACTTTTTGGTTAAATATTTCAAACACCCCCAGTCCCGATTCTTACAAAGGTGTTAGCTTAAAATATAAGCAAAATATTGATATTATAGAAAAAATTTTTCCAAAAGAGAACATTTTAAAAAATTCATTCTAAGTTCTTTTTTTTCAAAAATTCATTTAAGTAATTTTTTAATAATACCTCAAACAATTTCATACATGTATTCTAATCTAAGTTTAGGACAAAATTCTATTATTTAGTAAATATTTAAAAATTTCATGTAATATTTTAAAAAATTTTTACGCTTTTGGGAAAACAGGGTTTCTGAACGTAGTCGGATTACCCTTTAAACCATGTTGATAACAATTATCATTTATTTACTATAATTATTTAGAGACTGCAGTTTACACATAGTAGATTACTTTAAAAAATATCGGACACAAAATCAACAAAACTTAAGACCAACAAAAAGGGTTACTTTTCTAATAAAAAAACCTTTATAAACATCAAAAGGGTTTTGA
>BMAV01003186.1:0-15901 GCA_019973955.1 Trichonephila inaurata madagascariensis
TCTTTTGTTATAAAAGGACCCTATATTCACCAAAACCGAAGAAATAACCGTCGATTTAGAACTGGGCTATACTGTTTCCAGTTACAGCCAACTCATTTCCAGAAAAACTAAAGCGCCACTCCCTTTCTTAATCACACTACCTAGGAATCCACAAAATCTCCCCGTTTTTTATCTTACCCGCAGGTTACATTCAAATTAAAGTTGAGGGATACTCCATTCGGGGTGTCACTCAATGTTTTAGATGCAATAATTTCTTCCATTCGGCAGCCAATTGCCATCAAATTCCACGTTGCCTGAAGTGTGGTAAAGATCATCTTACAAAAGAATGCGAGAAAACAGAAAAGCAGGAGAATCCCTTCTACTTAAATAGCAAAGCATACGGGCATAATGCCTGTCATACCAAATGTCCCAAATATCCAAAACCAAAGAAAGGAATCCCCATAAATTTAAATAATAAAAATAACAATTTCTCTAGAAACAATGTTATTAAAGGAATTTTCTTCACTAATATTGTTAGCGGAAATAAAAATAATATGAAATCCTCAAACTCAATTGAAAAAAATAGCAAAACAGAACAAAGTCACTCCCATGATTCATCTACCTCTGAAACAAATATTTCAGAAATTTATAGTTTAATCGAACTTTTTAAGTTTCTTTCAGATCTTGTGAAAAAAATGCCGAAGTTACTGCAAATATTCCCAGACTTAAGTGGGTAGGGCACACGAATTTTCAAAGAATTATCGACTTCCACTGTTTAATATATAGGATCAAATATTTCTTTTTAACACGATGTATGATATGAAAAAAATAGGATAGTTAGAAATATTTTTTTTCTTTATTTTGTAAATGAAGCTACTCTTTGATGAGCATCGAATGAGCTCTACTTGGAGCATCTGTGTTTCCCCTTGCATATGTTTCTTATAATCGCGAATCCATATGATGTTCAAGTGGAAAAATTAAAGTGTTTTGGGCTTATCCAAAAGTGTATGGGTACACGTCTTTTGGATCTCAAAAGCGAAACAGAGAAAAAAAAAGTTAAGAGATGAAAAATGCTTAAGTAGTCGTAACCGACTCACCGACATTTGAATACCAAGAAATTCAAAAATATTATAGAGTAACTAAAAAAATAATATGAATGATCTACATAGCATGAATACTGCTGTTTAGGCTGTTTATTTTCATCTTCTGTCTTCAAACGAGAGCCCTCAACATGGACTGTGTCCTGAGATTATAAGTGACCGGTGCAAGTTTCAAAAGACAGAAGCTGAATGTAACAAAAGGCACTAAGGTCAGAAACATATACACACGTACTATATACCATATTGAACTAAATGAAGCTAATTTTTAGAGACCTAGGTGATCCTATGTTATTAAGAAAATGTTTGCATGAAAAGAAGCAGAACCCAAATGATTCAGTTAATAACACCATATGGTCAGTGATTCAGAGGTCTACGTATTGTCTCAAGACAATTGGTATCTTGCCTATTTCGTAGAGGAAAACAAACATGGATCAACACTTTGTTTTATTTGTCATTTAAATGCTATATTTAAAAAATATAATTTTGCTTGACCCCATAACAGAGTAAAGAAATGCATAAAGCCTATTTTTTGTCGGTTTAGTTTGATGGAGCTAAAAATATAGTTTTAAAATAAAATCCAAATCACAATTAATACTTTTATCAATTTTCCACTTTTTAAATGTCCTTGGGCATATGGTTCTCTTCCCTCCTCTCTTTAATCCTCTTGTTGCGGCCCGCATGAAATAGTGGTCGCATGCAAGTGGCCTGGTGGAAAAAAAGATTGAGTACCGCTGATCTGAATAGTTTATGCAAACATTTGTGGATGATCGCTTACTGAGATGCGAAAAATATTACTCAGACTGAAGTTTTTCTGTAAAAATCAGATACTTTTAGTTTATTTAACAGAATTAAATCTGGTTTTTACGAAACTGAGAAAGAGAAGTACTAGCACACACACACACAAAGATCAAAACAGGAAATGGAGAGGCAATATACATGTAATGATGATAATTATACGGTTGACCAGAAATTAGAAAATATGAATAAATTGATTTCAGTAACGAAGGTATATCAAACCGAAGTAAACCGATAATTTTTTTTGGTAAGTTCCGATTTCCGTTCCAACCAAAATAACGGTTTTTTCCGTTTTCGGTTTAGTTCCGGTTTAAAATCTTGGTACTGGTGTTGAAAACCTGAAATCTAGGGGAGCCTCAACTACCAGCGCCATCTGGAAAACCAGGAGAGTGTCCCAAGAACTGAGAGACAAAAGACGTATTTTTTAGAGTGCTTTAAATTCTTATCGATCCTACTTAAAATTGCAAATAATCTAAAATCTTCTAAATTTGTTATATATAGTTAACTCAAAATTCAAATAGCCTCTTCATTTGATATTAAATAATTTCTTTCACTACAGAACAATACAAAACAATACATCTAAAGGACCGATCCTAGGGTGCTAGCCGCCCGCTTGTAAAGGCCGAATGTGCTAACTCTATGGAGAATTTTTCATGTCTTGAGTAATACTTCACATTGATGTTACAAACTCATCTACCTGTATAAGAGTAAAAATTAATAAAAATGCCAATAGAAACAAAAATAACTTTTTTAATCATTTTTTTTTCTAAACTGTAAATTTTATAATTAAATTGAAAACTTTTAATATCCCAAAATACATATTGAATTTAAAAACTTTTATATCTTCGGGTAATACTGAGCATATTAGATATTTCCAAAACGTCTTTCGCAAAAATTCTTTTTGAGATTATTTTTTTAAGCATCGATCCACCGTTCACTGTCAGTACCACTGATAAGGAAGGGAAAAAAATCTTGCCTAATTGCCGGCTCTGCAACGAATTTTGCCACCAAGAATGTGTAAAAATAGAGTAGACACTGAGGGACCTACACACTGTGCACTAACACACAACACACATTCAATTTTTTTAAAATTATGTTATGGTATCAAGAATTATTTTGTTTTTTCAATAACTAATTTAAAATTCAGCATATTTATTACACTTACTATAAGACTTATTTTAAGAATTTTGAGGGAAAAAATGCTTGTGTGTTTGCTGAACTGTGTTTGGCCTGTGGCCGCCCACGTGCTGTGCACACCTGCTAGAATCGACCCTTTATATCGACTCACTTTCAGTCCATTTTGGAAAAGCGCCTGTAAGAAGTTCTTTCTTTACCTATTTACATTCTTAAGAACTACTATTACAATTTAAAGCGGTAGTAATATTTGGCATCTTTTCCGAGATGTGAGCTTGATGCATTGTATGAACAGAATAAGAATCATGCGTGTAGCTGCCACTGTATTAGCCGTATCAAAGATACGGGGTCCCAAAGCTACAGGCGCTTTAAGCTGTGTAACTATAGTCCCACTAACAGGGGTCTCATACCTAAAAATGGGCACCGAAATAATTTGATACAGGGTCCACTCATAACTAGCTACTCCAGTTATAAGAACATAGTGCGAATGGAAATGTAAGAATATATTAATTATTTAATATTGTATTTCATATGAAAATTTTTGATTTTAGAAAACTAACAGTCATGCCTGAAAATATTTCAAGTAAACTAAAGAAGCGTTGCACCCCAAGGACATTTGCTTCTAAATCGTCAAGGCGCTGCGGTAGCCCAGTGGTCAAGGTATCAGTTCATGGCAAGCATGTCATGAGTTGCTAAAGGCATTGTTGTCGATGATGTTTGCGGGAAAATCTTCAGAACAATTTTGGAAGTTTTCCTCCAGATGTCGCTAAGAAATGACAAATCTTGCACATTTTCTAAGCTGTTTGGCAATTAAGCACGCGTGGACTTACAGCACCTGGTAAAATGCTTTAATTAAGCTAAAAATGTACAATTACTTTATACTGGGGTTGTAGCCTTTGTTGATCTATTTCCCACGATACTTCTATTTGTATCTGTACGTTCTATCACTCATTTTGAAACACAATTTTTTAAATACCACTATTTTATTAATTAAAAAAGATATATATACATATATAAAAGCTAACATTGGGCACATATATTCTAATTTGATAATTAACCAATTCTTAGTAGAGTTGGGATTTAGTAATATAGACTTTGCTATGTTTTTTGCGAGGATCAGTCCTACGAAGTACAGGAAATTAATAGTCGGAACAGAGAAACGTTCTTACTTATACTTTCACAAACAATTACACTTTAAATTAAAGTTTACCCACTCATTTTTTCACACTTTTATAATCACTTAATGTATTCTCCAAATCATTAACGTTTTTTGTCTCGATTCACATTAAGCTTCTATTAAATTCGTTAATATTTTTATATAAATGCCGCTATGGTAAAACTGAACCTCCAAGCAACTCCTATTTTTCCCATGACACGGGTTTGAGCTTCCCTGTGGGAAGCAGGTACTCCAACATCTATTCAACCTAACACTTTTTGTGTTTGAAAAATCAAGAATAACTCTAGAGAGCAGAGTTGAGATTTACTATTATAGATTGTGGGGTTACTATGTGTAGTTGACAAAAACTGCAATATGTGTGTGTGTGTGATTTCAAAGGATAATCCTTATGAGTTATTAAACCTACAAGTAAATAAAAAATTTTATTTTAAATCTGAAAAGAACTACAGTAGAATCTGTTTTTGTGAGGTCCTTTTTTTATGCGATTTCATTTTTGAGCGATTTTTTTTGTGTTATCTTTTTTTATACGGTATATGAAAATCAACGGCTTTAGCGCCACTGTAATGCTTTCTACCAATGTACCAGGGGTGTAAAAAAGAATGTCAAGGCCCCGTTGAAAAGTTAAGTTTTGCCTTTAATATTTTGTAAATTACGTAAAAGTCATCAGCCATGCCTTGGAGCTTCCAGAGTCCTGGAGCTGCGGTGATATATTACGCCCCGGAAATGTTCACATATGCATGTAGTGGCTTAACAATAATTTGATAGACGGCAGGTTCCCAATTTTTTGTCTCATAAACCCTTGTCACGTTTTTCGGTTTCCGATAGCCCAACGTATACCTAATGCTGAATTTTTGCAAATTTATCAACTTAAATATCTTTTTGACAGTGGTACTAATACTTACTTTAAAAGAATTAAATTTCTAACTGTAGTGAATTACAGCATTTAAAACATAAGAAGCACATGTTCATGAATTAAACAAAAATAAAGTCTAATTAATTTGCTACCTAAAACAACACTTACTGGGAATAACTGAACAGGAAACCATTGTTTTTAATGAGAGGGATAAATCTAGTGCTTCAATAAAAAATTTTCAATAAATAACATCAGTCAAGTCATTTTTAATTCTAAATCTCCTTTGTCAGTAAGTGTCCAGTTTCCTAACCTTCTTTTTTGTTTATGAAATTGGCAAACTCACTGAAACTTCCTTTCACTAGGAAAGGCAATTAAACACACACACTTTGCCATGATTTTCATAATTCGCGGCAAATAACAGGTTGCAGGCAAATAACAAAATTGCTGACATTCGTTTCTCAACAAAATTAAGATCGTTAGGGTCTATTCTGATCAGTTCTTACTGTAATATGACTTTTTTTTCAGTTTGACTATATTTCACTGTCTACTGTGGCATTACTATAAAAAACAATCTCAAACCTAGTTTCAAAATATGAGTAAAGGACATATAAATGTTAAACGTAGGTTAAAATGTCCTGACAAATTGTCTGCGACAAATGGTGACAATTCGTGACATCTAATAGTATATTTCTTTAATTTAATACTGGATAGAAATGCTGAAATGGTCCTTGCCTTAATTATTAAATGCTATAACTTAGTAACCCCAAATTCACCTCACTAAATTTAGAAAGTAAATCAGTTAAAGGTAAAATCTGATTTCCGCCAGATTAA
The DNA here is from genome assembly GCA_019973955.1 of Trichonephila inaurata madagascariensis. NCBI lineage: Eukaryota > Metazoa > Arthropoda > Arachnida > Araneae > Nephilidae > Trichonephila > Trichonephila inaurata. Next base: position 5,870 of record BMAV01003186.1, read on the forward strand.
TTTTTTTCATTGCAGTAGACCATAATAATGTGTGTAACACAGCAGTTATGGCAGACAAAAATATTTTGGAATTTGCTCAAAGCTCAAAATGAAATGAATAATGCAGCTTTGGATCCCACGTCATCAAAATGAGAAATATGAAATTTATGTGAAATTATTTAGATGCACAGTCCAATGGTGAAATGAATAACAAAACGAATGGCATCGAACCAATTATTCTGAATTTGTTTCTAAAAGAGAGGACACAAAGAAAAATTCCGAAATATTTACAAGAAACTCAATAAATGTTTTTCAGAAAATATGGAAATTTTGTATTGAATTTCATTAAGTGTCTGTGAAAGTTTTTGTTTCATTAATTTTTGTAAATGCATGAAATATCATATTTGTTTAAATAAAATATATTTAAACTTAATTTCGATGAATTAATTGGGGTTTTTTTTTTGTAATATCCCAAAATTCCCTTTTTGTTATTCTTCGAAATTTCTTTTAACATTAAAAATTTACCCCCACCAGTTCGTTTTAAAAGTTTTTTTTATTATAAACAATTAAAATAAAGTTTTCCCATTTCTATTGTGTGGCTAACAAAAACACTCTTTTAAAAAATTTTTTTAATTTTCGATATTCAGCTGAATGACACTTTGAAATACTGACGTTTCTGTTTTATCAAAAAACATTAAAGGAAAGATGACTTTTTTTCTTCATACTTGGAAAGGAAAAAAACTTCCCGGAATACAAAATTAAATTCAATTCCGAATTTAAAAAAAGGTAGAACGCCAATACACAATAGTGGGTCCAGAAAGGGGGGTTTTAAAATTTTAAAAAAACCCTTTCATACAAAAGGGTTTTTTTTTTTTGGGGAATTATTTCTAGGTTTTTTTTTTTAATGTTTTTTCATTAATTAAGCGCCTCGTAAAAAATAGTTCTTTACAACGTTGAAAAAACAGAGCCAAAATAACTAATCTCAGAAAATTCATTCAAATTTTTCCTTTTAAATTTTCTATAACAAAATTACTTAAATAATTAAAAGATTTTTTTTTGTGAAAAAAAAAAAATAAAAATAACACCCCTCGGGGCGGAAGGGAATGCGGGCCCCGAGCGGGGAAAAGGAAAATAGGGGGTAACGAAAAAAAGTTAAAGGGGCCGGTGGGGGGGAAAAGGAAAATTCCCCCAAAATTCCCCGCCCGTTTTGGCTAAACATTTTTGTTTTAATTTAAAAAAATTTGGGAGGGGGATAAGGGGGAAAAATTTAAAAAAAATTTTTTTTTGCTAAGAAAACGCAAATCGTTCTTAACACTTAGAAATACGTTTATAATTGGGGCGTCTTGGGTGGGTAGATGCCGGAGGCCGGGGCCCCGCTGGGGGGAAGGGGAAAGGGTGAGCGGCCCTTTCGCCAGATTGCTAGAGGACGTAAAACTTGGTTTTTTTTGGAAAACTGCTCATCAATAAACAAGACCTTTCTTATCCCTCGCATATTAATTAAATTTGGTAAAACATCCAATGCTTTTTGCTTTTTTTGGGTTAATAATATTTAATTGGAATTTTTTCACCAAAATAATTGTCAATGTTCTCTTTAAAAAAGGGTTTTTGGATATTACATAAAAACTCTTTAAAAAAAAATTTTTACTTCCAAAAAAGACGCCTCGCGTTATTTTCTTTTGGAAATTTTAAAAGTTCCCAATCATTTTGATAAGAAAGTTTAATTTTCGGAAAAATTTTAAAAACTTTTTTGAACAAAAACCTTTTCATAAATATTAGAACATTGCTGGATAGCGATTTTTTTTTCCTCATCACAGAATAAATTTAAAAATGAATCTGTGAGGACTTTACCGTCCCTTTTTCGTTGGTCGAACACGTAATTTTAATTATGTTTTGAAACATATCCTTTATAAAAGTTGGTTTTTAATAACTAAAAAAAAATCTTTAAACTATGATTTTTTAACAATCGAAAAAACGCTTTAAAAATTAAAATGAAAATAAACCTAGGGAAAGGGTTTATTTAAAACCAACAGCGTCGCAGTTCTCTAATTAGTATTAAAAAAAAATGGATATGTAATGCTTCGTAAGGGCCAAATTTTTCGATTTCTTTCAGTGGTCCAAAAATTTTTCGACTCGCCCCCTTTTGTGGGAAGAAATTTTTTGGCGACCTCTAGGGGATAAATTTTTACAAATACGATGTAAATAGGCGCATTTTTTTTTCGTTTTATCGAAAAAAATCCCATTTTCTGACACATTTTAAATAATTTAAAATTTTAAAAAGAAAATTTTTTTTTTGTATAAAAAAAATCAGTAAATTCCCTTTTAAATTTTGAGATGCATGTGGGCTGCAAGTTTCTGATTATCCCCATCGATGTTTCGTATGTATCTCTAATTGCAATTCGTAAATCTTTTCCCCAGGGTTAAAGAGGCGGTATTTGGTTTTGTTATTAAAATTGGGTTGCTAAATCATTTTTCAAAATAAATACGTTGATGCAAATTGTAAGTAATCTGAGGGCCATTCTTGCATAGAACGGGATTTTGTTTTTCCCCACGGATCCCTTTTTTGGGAAGGCTGAGTCTTGGTTTTTTTCGGGGGGTATAATCACTAATCAAATCTATCAATTGCTCTTTCTCACTAATTTGAAGAGTTGAATTTTGCATTATGACGTAGGAAAATGGATCACGAATCAACCAAGATCTTTTTCAGGAAAATCCTCGAAAAATTTTTTTTTTAATTTTTTCAATGTGATTGGAAATGATTTTTTAAAATTTAAATATTTTCTATATTATTTTCCTTAATAAAATCTTTAAAACAAAAGGAAACATTCGGTTTTTTTTTTATTAAAAATTCATTTTCCCAGGGGTAAGCATTTTAAAGCTTGAATTTTACTGGCTCAATTTATGATAGTTGAATTCTCACCCTGCAAGCTCAAATTTAAGTCGTTAATTTTTTTCAAAAATATCAACTAAATACTGGGCCCCCGGGCCCAAAGCCTTTGGATATTTCCAATCTATTTTTTTTTCCCTTTAAAAAACATTACATTCCATTTCTCAAATAAAATATCCGTCGTAGTTTTTTCCCACGTGAATGCCATCTGATTTCCCGGGGGTGTGTAACGGGTAATCTCTCCGTTGTACCCATTTAAATTTAAAAATTTTTGAAAGAGACGGCTGTTAAGATTTTGTTGCTTTTAAGTGAATTTGGAAAATAACAGCGTCTTGTAATATTTTAACCCTCTTCGCCCATACCCCGGGCAAAATTCCGATGAATCCCCCAGGGGAAAAATCCTATATGAGGCGCCACTTTCTGGATTAAGCCTCTAAAATTTAAAACCATTTTCTTTTTGATCTTTTTAAAATTGCGTTTTTTTTCCCAAAGTAAAATTTTTTTTTCATTAGCATGTTATTCCATTTGTCTGGTTATAAATCCCGGATTATGAAAGTCGTTTTGGGGAAATCCCCAAATGGTGAATGGTTTCAAAACCTGAAAAAAAAAGGGAATGAAAAATTTGAATTTCTCGTTTAATTAAAATGTTAAAACCTCAATTATAAATCGGGAATTAAGGACTGATGTTTTGTTCCGGAAATCTCTTGGGGTAAATAAAAAAAAAAATAAACCCCAAGGACACGTTACTTTTTTAAAACGTATTAATGGTGCCGTAACACTTAATGTTCTTTCTCGTCTTTAAAACTTTATTTTTGTTTTTTTTAAAGAAAATATTTTTTTTAATTAAAACTTAAAAGTTATAATAATTGGCCCCTTTTAAAACAAAATATTTTAATTTTGGGGAAAAACTTTATTTCTTTAAAATAATTTTTCAAAAGGAAAGTTTTGGGGGTTGTCCTTCAAAAAACCCCCATTTGTTTTCCCAATTTAAAAATTTTTTTTAAAAATGGTAATTTTTTCCAAAATTAAAAAACTTTTAAAATTTTAAAAAACCCCTTTTTTTCCCGCTTTTTCCCTCAATTTTTTAAATTTCCCTTAAAAGGTTCTAAAAGGCCCTTAATTTTTTGGAATTTTGGCCCTTGTTTTTTCCCCTGCCCGAATCATACTTCAACCCTTTAAATTTAGTTTTGGGTACTTTTTTTGGTTTTTTTAAACTTTCTTCTTTTTAAAAATTTTTTTTTTTTTCTTTCCCTTTTTTGACGGTTTCCCGACTCTTTCATTTGCATAAATTTTGGGGTAGGGTTTTTTAAAATTTTAAAATTTGGGTTGGAAAAAAAACATAAGGTTTTCCGGGGGTTTTTGATCCTTTCCAAAACAAAGGTGGGAAACAAAACCCCAAGTGATCCCAGAAAAGGGGCCCCAAAAGGGTTTTCGAAAAAGCCTTTCCCAGGTTTGGGTCATTTAAAATCCCCCCTTTTAAAATTTCCCTTTTTTACCCAATGTGTATGTAGTTAAAGCAAAAGTTTTCTCTCCGGTAGATGACCCCCTCTTCGCAAAATTTGGGGTTTTTTTACTGGCCCCGCCTTTTGCCCGACGTATTGATTTTAGATTCTGTGTGGTTGCGCACCTTACAAAGATGGGCGGTAATCCAACTTAGGGGTTCTTGTAGACATACAGTAAAACCCCCAAGGGCCAACCAAATACCAAAAAAATTATTGCTGAATAATTTACTGCGCCTTTCCATTTAAAGTTCGCTAAAACATTTTGGCCTGCATTTGTTTTTAGTTTCTCCCCCGATTTTTTATCTGGACTTTTTGTAATTATGTTTTTTTATATTTTTATCGGGCTTTTTGCCTTTTTTTACCCCAGGTATTTTATTTAGAGAAAGATCTCTTTTAAATTTTTTATTGAATTTCTCAAAAAAAAGTAAATTTTTTTTTTTATTTTTTTTAAAAGTTAAACCCTTATATTCATAAGGGATAAATGGGAAAATTATAACCAGGTACATCTTCAGCAAAAAATAAACGAACAAATACTGATAGGGGGTTAAAATTTCGAATAAATCCCCCCCATCAAAAAAAATAAAAAAAAATCAATAAAGAAATTTATTTTTTTATTTTTGTGTTTTGGGGAAAAGGGAGCATAAAGTTTTTTGAAAGAAAATTAAAAAAGGGAAACTGAAAATAAAAAAAAGGCATTTAGAAACAAACAAAAAAGAACTTCAAAAAAAACGTAGGTTTTTAAAAAACGGGGCAAAAATCTGTGAAAATTAAAAGTGCAAATCTAAAAAATTTCGACAATACCTCCAGAAGGCTTTTTGGAATTTTTTAAAGAAGTTTCTTATCTAATAGGAAAAACGGAAAACCCCTACAATTGGAGAATCCTTTCCTTCCTGCAGGGAACTAAAATGGCATCAATTATGCATGGGGATAATATGGAATTAACTAAAAAATACCATTATCAAAAAGATACCGTGTTTGGCAGATTTCCCAAATGTCACGAAATACCGGTCCAAAAATCATAAAACGCATACAAAATTCATTTGTATTTGCTTTAAAATGGACAAGACTACCGATATTACTAAAATGTCACAACAAAATTTTTTACGTTAGATTTATTTTTAATGGGGGAAATGCAAGCAAAATTTAAATGGAAAAAAAAATAAAAAATTTTTTTGGTAGTCCTTTTCTGACAAGCTTTTTTGCGGTTTTTTACTGAAAGGTGCTGCAGCATTAACGGGTTCGAAAAAATAAACCCCGAACAAAACCAGAAAGTGGCGCCTCCAAAAGAATTTTCACTTATGGTTATCCAAAAACCTTGTTTAAAAAAATGGGAAAAATTGCACAACATAATTTCAAAAACTGTTATTTCAATTTACAAAATTGAAAAAGTTTTTAACAACCGTCTTTTTCAATACTTTTGAAGGATCCTTTAACTATGAAATTCTTTTTCACACCCCGAAGTCAGATGGCACACGTGGGAAAAATGCCCAAAGGATATTTGATTTGAAATGAAATTACGTTTTTAAAACGAAAAGAAAAATTGTTGGAAGTTATTATATCAATGAAGTTTGAAAGCTGAAATTTTAGGGGGATATTTTCAAAAAAATTAAACTTTAAAATTTTACTTTAAAGGGGGAGGGGAAATTTAAAATATCATAACTTAGCCAAAAAAAATTCAAGCCCAAAAAAAAAAGCAGCCTCTGGCAAACTGAATTGAATAAAAACAACACCGGGCATGTTCCTTTTCTTTAACATTTTATTAAAAGGGGAAAAAAATATAAGATTTTTAAATTTTAAAAAATCATTTTCCCAAAAAATTTGAAAAGTTAAAAGAAAAATTTTTTAAAGGGTTTTTTCCCGAAAACGATCTTTTGGGTTTGTGATAAAACCCCCCTTTAATTTCAAATTAGTGGGAAAAAACAGGGGTAATTTGGGTTATTTTAACTTCGAAATCAATTTTGAAATCAGCCTTTTTCCCCAAAAAAAATTTGGGTATCCGTGGAAACAATATCCCCCTTCTTTGCAAAAAAATGCCATCCCGATTCTTACAATTTTGCATCGGAATTTAAACTGGGGGGGGGCAATCTAATTTCAATAACAACTAAATCCGCTCTCGTTTGAACCCTGAAGATGATTTCCCCAATTTTCAATTGGGGAACTACGGCATGATGAGATAATCCCGAAAAAGCAAACCCATCAAATTTAAAAAGGCAATTTACTGATTTTTTTTTTACAAAAAAATATTTTCTTTAAAATTTTTAAATAATATTAATATTATGTCCGAAAATGGGTTTTTTTTGATAAAACAAAAGAAATAAAATTTCATCATTTTTAACCCCTTTTTACTCGGAAATTTTTCCCCAAAAGGGGTGAAAATCATTTTAAAAAAGGCCCCTTTAATTTAATTTTTCCTTCGGCCCTTTCATATCCTTTTCCTTTTTAAAAAAGAGCTTCCAAAAAACCTCAGGTTTTTAAACAAACTTTTCTTTCCCGGGGTTTTTTTCATGGATTTAATATTTAAAGCGTTTATTTATTTTAAAAACCCGCCCTTTTAAATTTTTTAAACTTTCTCTAACTTCAAAAAACCCCGGTTTTTAAAAAAAATTTTTAAAATTTCTCCCCCTTGACCCCGAACAGAAGAAAAAAAATTGGGACAATCCCATTCGTTTTGTTTTATTCTTTATGAGGGGAAAACAAAAACTGCTTTTTATCCCGCAATGTTCTAAAATTTATGAAAAGGGGTTATGTTCCCAAAATTAAAATTTTTCAAATTTAACTTTTTTCCCCCATCAATATTGAAAGAGGAAAATTGTAAATTTCCCCACAGAAAAGTCATAACTTAAGGGAGTTTTTTTGGGGAATTTAAATTTTTTTTTTTTCAAACTTTAAAAAATTTTTCCATAAACCATTTTTAAGGGGGGAACATTGCATCTAATTATTTTTTCAATAGAAAATTTCTAATTAAACTATTAAAATCAGAAAACGCTACAAAGCTTTGGAAAGTTTTTGGGAAAAATTTTTTCGAGGCCGATAAGCCAGGTCTTGTTTATTTATGGCGGGCCCTTTCCAAAAATCCAAAACTTTTTGTCCTCTGGCGATATCTGGCGTAAAACGTTGCCAACTCGGCCCCCTTCCCCAGCAGGCCCCGGGCCTTCCCCGGGGCCTGCCCCCCACCCTTTAAAAGGGGAAAATTTCCCCAACAGAAACCTGGTTCATAAGTGTTTGAACAATTTTTGGTTGTTTCTAACAAATATTCTAAATTAAACTATGCATACGCCACAGCCCCGAGAAAAGGGAGATCCCCCCCAAACCCCCCCCAAAATCAACAGTTATACATTTAATTTCATACCTTAACAACATCAAATGCCCCTGCGTTTAAAAAAGGATCAGCTGTTGATGTCACCTCTCCCCCCTCCTCCCCGGGTCCCCCTTTTGGGGATCATTCCTGGTTCTTTTTCCACCCCGTGCCCTTGGGGCCCCCCAACCCCTTTTTGGGGCCTTATGGGTCCCTTTTTTTTTCGGGTTTTCCCCTTTGCTCGGGGGCTGTTCATTCCCCTTCCGTCAGAGGGGGGTTGATTTTTATTTTTCTCTCATGGTTTTTCCCTTTAAACCCCAAAAATTTTAATTTTTTAATTTCCGGGGCTTTTTTTCTTAATTTTGTGACTGATTGTACAATTTTTTGCAATGAGTATATTCATTTAAAATAGCATTTTGAAGATTATAGAAAAATTTAAAAGGGAAAAATTTTGAATGGTTTCCCGAGAAATTTTATTAATGGTCTGTATGTTTCAACGTTGTAAAGAACTATTTTTTCAAGGCGCTTCTTAAGAAAACCAAAATTGAAGAGAAAGCCGAAATAATCCTTCAAAATTTAAAAAACCCCTTTTTGTATGGAAAAAGGGTTTTTTAAATTTTAAAAACCCCCCTTCTATCCACTGGGTTTTGTATTTTGGGGTTCATCCTTTTTTTAACATTCTGGTTTGGGTTTTAATTTTGGATTTTTTTTCGAAGGGAAATTTTTTTTCGTATCTCCCAAGTATAAAAAATGTTTACTTCCTTGCGTTTTTTGATAAAACAGAATATTCTGTCTAGTATTTCTTTAAAGTGGAACTATCTCAGCTGAATATCGAAAAATTTAAAAAAGTTTTTTAAAAAAAGGGGTTTTGTTTTGGGAAAACCCCAATAGGGAAAAGAAATCTATTAGTTTTCAATTAAAAATACATATATAAAAGTAAATCATTTAACACAAACTGATGGAATGTAAAATTTTTTAATTTAAAAGAAATTGCAGAGAATATTACAAAGAATTTGAAAAGGATATTGCACAAAAACCCCAATTAATTCATCGAAATTAAGTTTATTACAGTATATTTCTTTTTAAACAAATATGAATATATTCATGCATTTACAAAATTAATGAAACAAAAATTTTCACAAAACCCAATTTGAAATTAATACAAAATTCTCATATTTTCTGAAAAACATTTATTGAGTTTCTTGTGAATATTTCGGAATTTTTCTTTGTGCCCTCTTTTTTAGAAACAAATTCAGAATAATTGGTTCGATGCCATTCGTTTTGTTATTCATTTCAATTGGACTGGCATCTAAATAATTTCACATAAATTTCATGATTTTTTCTCTTTTTAGACGTATCCAAAAGCTGCTTATTCATTTCATTTTTTGAGCTTTGAGCAAATTCCCAAAAAATTTTTGTCTGCCATAACTGCTGTGTTACACACATTATTATGCCCACTGCAATGAAAAAATTAATCTGGCGGAAATCAGATTTTACCTTTAACTGATTTACTTTCTAAATTTAGTGAGGTGAATTTGGGTTACTAAAATACAGATTGAATGATAAAGAAGTTTTTTAAAAGTTAATTTTATGTGAACTGAAATTAAACCAAAAAAAGCTTTTATATCTCATCTGAACAAAAATCATATTTGTTAAATTTAAAGTCTGTAGATCTAATATTTAAAAAAAATGGTTTTTTTTTTATTATACGCTCTTTATAACTCCCTTGTGGGTCAATTTCTTAAAACACCTTCCTAAGCTGATCTCTGCTCAGAAAAAGTAACATATTGTTACAAATTTTGTGTAATGAATGATTAAAATTGCGTAAATAATTAATATTTGGGGTAATAGTTAATTGTTCTCTGTTGTATTTACTTTGCTAAAATTTAATATTCGCAACAACGCCATTCCAAAATTATAATGATTTAATGGAAACATCTCGAAATGTTGGCCATAGAGCCAAGTTGGCATCCTTTTTGGCGACTCTTTTGGCAACTTGGCGATTGATTGAAAGGTGCAGAAGTTGATATGCTGTAGCGCCACCTGGTGGGAAGCTGCAACTAAGAGAATAGCATATAAAAACCTTCTTCACCAAAAAATATATATACATGCCAGTTTTTATAGTGATCGAATGAACGGTGTTTTAGTGAAGCGATTTCATATACACAAACAACCATATTATATATATATATATATATATATATATATATATTGATAAATGGTTTGAAATCCGAATGCAGGTGCATCGTCAATAGGGATAAATTGTACAGAGGTGAATCAACATGCATTCTCAAGAAGAAATAAAAATTACTTTAAAAGCAATCATCATCATTTAGAAGAACTTTTGATCAAAACTTTCCCTTAACTTTTAA
>BMAV01003187.1:22741-65447 GCA_019973955.1 Trichonephila inaurata madagascariensis
CGCCTCCAGCAATTCAAGTTTCAACATAAAAGAAAACTGTCATTAAATATACAAAGTATAAAATGAAAAAAAATAAGATACATTAAAGAAAATATCAAATTCACGCCCAATAATATTTCAGAAAATTTACCAAATTTTTTTGAAAACAAATATATATATATATATATATATGTCAGGTTTGAAAAGTTTAGGTTCAAAATTAAGTAAGTAATAAATAAATATAGAGCGAACTCTTTACCATCGCGTAAGAGTTTGTGAGTAAATAAGCCTATTTAAAAGTGGAGTGAGCACTGACAAAGAAGAACGCATACTCGAAAAGGCTTAGCTAGTGACTCCTGGTCGAATTGGTTGTTAATGTTCTACTCGGTTGCGCGCCAAAGAGCCGCCATTTTGGATTTTATGTGATTGAAGCAAAATAAAGAAATTATTATAGAGATGATGCCTTCCTCATTTTACCAGCAGACCTGGGGCCTGTCATATATATATTGCAAATTTGATCCAAATGCCGCCCTTAAAATTTGCCGCTCCAGGCAGGTGTCCGGTTTGTCCGTCCCTAGAGCCGCCTTTACTTTTATGCTAGTAATTTTAATTGAACGTTGACTCATCTCAGAGTAATTTATCCTAAATATTTAGAAACACAGTGGCAGAGACAGTAAATGTACGATGAGTGATTTATAAGGTCTCCAATCGTATAAAATAAGTTTCTGACCAGGTGAAATAATAGATGGCATCAGAATGAAGGAAATTTTTTACTCTTAAATGTTGTAAACATATTTCTCAACACAGTCACATTTGTTCAATTTTTCTATCCATTTCTTCATTCCGTACATGTATAAGGATTCTGGTTGGCTGCGTATCCATTTGCGCACTGTATGTTATATTGTCTTTTTCTTATTTTAATAAATATGTTTAAAAATACATAATGTATGTGCAATTTAAATTTTTTTATTTTGCTGAAGAATTAGCTATATTTTATTATATGTTTATTTTTGTGTTAAGAAATATCTTTAAATGATGCACAAAATTGCACACAATATAATATAACTATAAATATCTATATTATTGACCTCTTTTCTCTAATCCTGCATGCATTATTACGGGAATTGAACTGTTTCAAAAATGTCCAACGGTCTGGCACACTAAATCCCATTGGTAGATTGGTTTGGCACGTCACAGCTAAAAGGTTGCCAAACCCTGATGTACATTAACGAGTATCTAGTTGGTAATGCGCGGAACATATAGGTAATTTGAGAAATTAAACAGTTTTTCACACTTTAACGGATCAATCTAGCTAATCTGCAGATTAACTGATTTCTGCACTTAAGCGGTAACATAACAATGCCTAACTGTATGGCTAACAAAAATGATCTGTATTTGTTAGACATTCAAGTAATCCAAATACGTTTAGAGTAGATAATTTACAGAGGATCTAGAATTTGAAACACATATTACGCAAAAACGCAATCGTTTTTATGTGCAACCACTGCAATTTTTGTTACATATTTTTGACTAATTGTTTTGTTAATAATCTTAACAACTACTTCCGTGCTATCCGGAAACTTTTCTTTCATATGTGTTGCACTAGCTATTTAATTTAAATTCAGAGCACCAACGTAAATGAAACATACAATTAGGAAAACAAATTTAAGACAACAATAAATATTAGGTAATATACATAACTCTAATGATAAGTGTAGAAAAATAGTTTTTTAATTGGAGCTATTTTTTACAAGCGTCCATTAAGGTCATTAAATTTCTTCAAAGATCAACGTATTTATTAGTCACGTATACTTTTTTTCCTTCAGTACTGAGCGTCATAACCATATGCGTAGATTCGAAGTGCCAAAAAAAAAGTTTATTTCTTCTTTCTGTACGTAAAACTTCACTAACCTATTATCATGGAAAAATTTATTATCACTCGAATAATTTGCGTTTACTCGTTTCATAAATATTACCACACTTCTTGGGAAAATGTTTTCTAATTTCCTTTGTTACGCCTTATCTACAGTTCTAGCAAAGAAATAAAACTTTTTTTTCTTTACAGTCATGAAAAGGTTTCTTTTTCGAATGGAAGTAGAAAGGAAAAAAAAATAATAATAAAGGTGCACTCTTCTGGTATAAGAGTTTTTTCCGACGTGGAAAAAAAACTACTTTAATTACATTTTTTAGAGGCAAAGACAATTTTTTATACCACGATTTCTAGCTGTGAGTTGTGATTTTTTTTATCCGTACTAATAATGCTTTAAGCTAATGTGTATCCTCATAAACAAGCTCCAAGTGAATGATGAAAAAAAGCAAGGAAAAAAGTAATGGATTTTTATCATCCTTTTTATCTTTAGACTGTTGGGACATTGCATTTTTTTTTCTGAAGATTTTTAGACAATTTTTTTTTATTGAAATTCGTATCCGTCTCATTAAAATTTACCCTTTTTTTTTCTTCCTCAACCCCCTTCTCCTACAATGATTAATTTCTTTTAAGACTGCAAGAAGTAAGATAATAATTTTCAACGAAGTTTATTATTATAAAGAGAAAAAAAAATCCGCTTCGATGAAGAATAAAAAAAAAAACTGCATCAACTTTAGGTTAAGAACATCGTATTACATATTTACAGCTACGTGCTTAATATGCCCCCTCTGAGGCAATTATGATTCTGCGTTCTGCAATTATAATTTTTTGAGAGCTTTACTTGTACGCGAAATGTTGCTTTTAGATGTTTCGAGTTAGTTTTTATTTTCATTTTTCACTCGTTTTTGTTGTGTAATGTTTATACTTAAAGGAAATGTACTAATGAAGAGTGGAAAGTGGAAAATTTTGGGGTGTTATATAGTTTTAATGATAATATGTGTTTTACACATCGTTGCCTCTCTCCACACAAAATTAACTATGTTTTTTTTTTAAGAATATGTGTAGAAATTTACTTATGTTTACGCTTCGTGGAACATTTTTTTCCCCTCAGTGTGATTTTCATAAGGCTCACTTTCTCATGTATACAACAGACATAAATAACTTAAATTATCCTAAAGTTAAACATAGACCCAACTCTTTTTTTAACGCAATTTTGATGTAACACTGTTCACCCATATACTTTTTTAACACGCTTTTATGTAACGGAATCTTTGAACTCGGTTTTTACTCACTTTAAAAGGTCAGTTTAATTCGAAACTGCACACACTTGTCAAGGACCGATGACAAAGTTCTGGGGAATTTTCCTTACAAAATGAGTCGCGTGGACGCTCCAAAAAAGTGTGAAACATGAGGTTCTGAAAGTCTTAATAGATACGAATCTAACTGTACTGCAGGTATATTGAAGAAATGCATAAAAAATTGTAAAAATTATATGGCCATCACTTGTTAATCTGCATGGCCCAATACTTCAACTCGACAACATTTGCCCACATATATTGCACAAAACAATTGCGAAATTAAATGGATTAAAATATGAAATATTTTTTTGCAGCACCCAGATTATTCATCAGATCTTTTACACCAATCGACTTTAGTTTTTCTAAAACATTTAGAACATTTTAAAAGGGTTAAACCAACGTTTCTCAAACTGTGGGGTCCAACCCCCTGGGGGAGGGACGTTATAACTCTACGAAGGGGGTGAAAGCATATTGAACATACGAAAACAAAAGATATTATTTTAAAAAATTATTTATTTTTTGGAAAAAAACATACAAAATGCATTCTGACATAATAAAAAATAAAATTAATATTTACACTGATATTAAACACTTATAAATGTATCAGTACTGCAGAATGAATTTCATAATTGATTTAACAATACAAAGTTAATAAGGAATTTAATAACTACCAGAGACCCCATGGGCTTGTCAAATATAAAAAATTAAACACAAACACTAACACTTACCTCTATAATTTGTATGGTTTATATAAATAATCCCTTAACTGGCGATTTAAAGTAACGCGATTAGCTCCTCAATGCTACTGTTTTCAATGTAGGCTCGTGTACGAGCTGCATTGGAGGGAGAGGAGGGGGGGGGGGGGATTAATTAAGGAAATCCCCTAAAATAAGTAAATCCTTCGCAAACACTGTCAAGGTCCTTTTATTGCATTCCAAAATCTTCGGAATAATTTTATGGATAGCAGTGGACAGAAAAGATCGTACTTCGGAAAGACGCATATATATGTCCGGGGCATTTAACGCACCGGTTGAGCAAAGACGTGTACATACGCCGGTGGCACTAAATAGGTTAATATCGTGTTGTAGCTTTAGCGTCAAAGTATTGTATTATTACATTCAATGCATTGTTATTTGTATGGAAGGGGTGGCAATTAAAATTATGATTGAATATTGGGTCACAAATATTGATAATTTGAGAAGCACTGGGTTCTAACATTTTATACACACCCATGATCATGCTTAATGCTCTTCGGAGTCGGAAGGCATGAAACAGCAGGTTGCAGCATAAAAAAAAACTGAAGACAGTTTGAAAATTTCCATTTCAAAGTTTATTAATTCGGTACATTCAAATGTTTTTGTGAAATGCTTATCGAAGCAAATGGAGCATATTTTGATTAAATAAACAGTTTTTGAAAAAAAGGTATGCAGTTTTATACATTCACTTAAAAATCCGATACTTCACACACACCAACCATGTTATAAAATGTATTAAAGTATCCAAAACTAAATCACTGAAAATGTCACAAATTGATTTAGAAAAGTATTATCATTGATCTGGCAGCCGTGTATAAAAGAATTATTAGTTAAAGAATCAAATAATCTTGCTATAAATTGACGAATTTATAGGGTTATCAGGAATGAATGACCCGATTACAAAATTTAATAATTCCTAGATGAGTAAACAGAAAATGATCATTAATATGTCATTGTAAAGATAAAATATGAAATTTTGAGTTTGTAACATCGCTTTTGTCAAATAAGTGGCAGTAATGTTGTAATTGTGAACAGAAGTGGAAATAGCGTTGCAGCGGGGAAAACATTTTGTGTGCTTTCGCGTTAACAAAAAGTATGTCAGTAATAACGGTTCAGCGTGAATTTCAGAGAAAGTACCATATAAATGCACCGATATCTAAGAGCATACGAAGATGGTACAAATAGTTCCAGGAAACTGGACTGTAAAGCAAAAGTCCAGGGTGGTCAGGTTCACATTGATATTATACGAGTGGGTAAGGGAAGTCACACTGAACATTTGTGAAAACAAATTTTACTTTGCGTCAAGAAACGCTACGTACGAAAACAATTTCATATTGTATCTTTACAATGACGTCTTAATTATCCTTTTCTGTTTATCCAACTGGGAATTATTAAATTTTTTAATTAGGTCATTCATTTCTGATAACACAGTACTATTATTTTATTACTATTACTTTAAATACTATTCTCATTCTTTTCTTCTATCTTTTCTTTCGTTAACATAAACTTACACTTCATCAAGAATTTGCAACGTACAAGTTACATAAACGTGACATTCTACTGAATTATAATTAACAAAGATTATTTACTTGTTTGAACATGTGTTACAACTAGTTCATCGACACCATTCTACGAATCCGTTCTTCATAAATATAATTTAAACATAAGCAATTTATATGCTAATTCAGAATCGTCCACATTCAAGGAATAAGTACCCAGACATAAATATTTGCATGTTTTCCTGGAAATAACACCTTTATGAAAGAAATTACACCTGTCATAACCCTTCAAGCAATTAAAACTCTTTAACACCTGTTTGTTGTCCCAATACACCTTGAACAAGCTGTCCAATCTCTTCATGTGTTAAGTATGGCATTATTTGACGCATGTCTGACACCAATGAACTTTACTTAGCTTCTGATCAAACTGCTGGCGAGATTATACTTTTCTTCGTTTTGATTGACTTGCTGTAATCATTATTTGACTTTCTGTCACTCTGTGTTTTGTATTCGTTATGGAGATTAATAAAATACAGGTGAAATCTCTCTCTCTCTCTCTTTGGACTGTTTTCCCAGGTTTAACGTGTTTTGGGAACGGCTTTCGTATTATTTTAATTTCTAGAATTAAAAATTTGTTGGTAAAAGCTTCATGATATTTAATGGAGGGGTTTTGTGTAGATCATAATGTTTGTATAAAACGTGTGTGTGTATCTGGAATTTTTCTTAGTAAATTCGGCATTTTGTGAAACATAAACGTTTCTTTTAGAAAAACTTGTGCAAGTAGATTACACGTTACCGTATCTTAATTTTTTTTTCAATTCCTACTATTAGTTCACACTCTCCCTATATATATATATATATATATCTTGCTCAAATTTTTCAGTAGTTAACAAAATACTTTCTATTCATTCATTCAAGTTCAAATACATTTTTTTAAATTAACAGTGGATGACACTTGATGTTAATATAGTTTTTTGAAATATTAATTCATTAATTAAATTAAGAAATGAATAAATAGTAACAAATAAAAAGAATAGTCCAACAGCATATATAGAAAGGAAAATGGAAAATGGCAAGGGAAATCCCTTTCTATATTGTCTCTTAATATTGTGATTTTTTCTTTTATATTATTTGTTTATATGAAGCTTGCAAAAATAAAAAGGTGACTTCCCATCAATCAAATTCACACACAAAATTTGGTACACTAACATAAAACATGGCTAACAATTTACAAATAAATAAAAATTACATAACCATACGTATAAATTTGTTATTGTTGTAAAAAAAATTAAATAGTGACTGTGAAAACTAACTGTAAAAATAGCTGTTAAGAAAGCCCTTACTTAATAAATACTTCTTCAGAAGTAACTAATTTGGATTACACTAGCATGACATAAAAATTTTTCTTAGTTCTCTTTTTTTTTTATATATATACTATATGGAATAATTATTCATTTAAATTTTCTTTCCAGTGATTTTATTTAATTTATGATAGTCCTGTATCCTCCAAGATATCGTGTTATAATTGATTGCTTTAATTTACCGCCTTGAGGGAAATACTCTTTTATATAGCTCCAACTTTGTTTCCTCAAAAACTACCACATTTACGCATTTCAAAATAAGATGATGCGATATTGCATAAGCCATGGATTCTGACCAATCATGGTAATAACTAACGGATATGATACGATTCTCAAAGTTTCCGGTTGTAAAAGATGTCAAACCTGATCTCTCCGAAATGGAAAAAAGAACGATTTTTTTATGTGTTTGTGTTGCTGTTATTTGCTTTGTCGCTAAATGAGTTAAAATGAAGGGAAAACAAGTAATAATTAAAAAAAAAATAAAGTCAGTTCCTACTTAGATCAACCAAGAAACATTATATTTGTTACATTTATTAAATAATTACACTTTATATAAATGTGGGAATCCAACCGAAATCTTCCAAAAGGTCGGAATCTTCAAATAGCGGGGTTTTTATGGGCGTGGTGTCTAGGGATTTTTAGGGTATATTAGTTAAATTTGAAATAAAATAGACAACATAGTTTAAGAAAGAAACTGGTTGAAAACTAAATAATTTATTATGAATTATAGGGGAATATTTACATGGGGAATATTTCAAAAGAATAGGAAAGTTAGATCACATTACTTTAAGGAAGGCAATTGAGATTAAATAGAACTCATTATGGTGCTATTAAGACTTACTGCCTGGCGCGGGCGAACGGCGCTGATGCGCAAAATACGACGTTTCCCTGACGAGTGTTAGTGGGCCTCTGCTGAAAAAGGTTGATGTCAGCGTTTCAATAGGGACGCTAGATGGCGTTGATGTGGAATATTGTTTTGATTAGAATTGCCGACCTCTGGAAAGAGATATGATCTAACCTTTTACAAATGGGATATCCTACATAAATATGTATGTACATAAGGCAGAATCACAATATTAAGTTTCAAAAGGTAAAGCGATTTTCTATTTTCCTTTCTATGTATGTTGTTAGACTGTTATTTTTGTTTGTTACTATTTATTCATTAATTAAATTTAATTATTCCAGTAAAATAGTATGGTAAAAAGAAATCACATTCCAGAAATTAAGCCATCCCAGGTGGAATTCAAACCCACTACCTTTGGATTAGAAGTCCAACACGCTATCCTTTGCGCTACAGGGAAACAACGAGCGATTTTCCTTTTTATGTATGGTGTTGGACTATTATTTTTGTTTGTTGCTATTTATTCATTTTTAATGCCTCTGCTCTGTCTGGCACGGACTAGGAGAGGGGGAAGGTAAAAAAGAGTGGCAAGAATCCAAAACAGAGCTCTATAAAAATGCTGACTTGTTCATTCCATTATTTCACTAAAACAGTTTGGGTATTAGATCAAATCACTTACATCAGGGAAATGACCTCAAAGAGACATTATTCTATCATATTGCGTGAATTGATCTCATCTCTCTTAGATATTTAATGAAATCCCTAATTCCATCATTTTCCTGCGACATATATAAACCACTGATAAAAAGATCTGGTTTTATGAGATAACTTTATGAGATCTGGTCTTAGAACTCATATCACCTCTTCAAAAATTCAGTTAGTTTAATATTAGGTTGGGGAAAAAGAAATCCATTATTTTTGCTTAAAGTTCAAGACTTTATTTGATGTGTTTCAGATTGTCATATTTCAGCCAAATATGTACCATCTTGTACAATTTGTGGTCCATTTAAAGGTACCTTCATAATGCCTCTCTCATATAACCTTTGGTCCTTATTGGCAAAAAACTCAAGTAATCAATTTTCACAATCTTCTCTTGATCCTAATTTCTTATCACTCAGGAAGTTTTGCAATGTAATCGCTTGGTGCCAGATCAGGACTATATGGTAGATGCATTAAAACTTCCCAACCAAGCTCCCAGAGTTTCTGGCGAGTCACTACAGACGTGTGTGGCCTGACGTTGTCCTGATGGAACACAACACCTCTTCTGTTGGCCCATTCTTGAGGTTACTAGTCAATTAATGGCTTCAAAAGGTCCAGTTGTTGACAGTAGAGATCAGAATTTAATGTTTAGCCATACAGAAGCAACTCATAATAAATGATCCTTTTTCAGTTCACACAGTAGAATCTTCCTGGCCGTTAGTCCTGGTTTAACCACCGTTTGAGCTGCTTCACTGCGCTTTGACCACGATCGTTTTCGCACAATATTGTCGTATGTGACCCATTTCTCATCCCCAGTAACCATCCGTTTAAGAAATGGGTCTTTGCGCAAATGGTTTAATACTGTTTTGTGGGCAATCTTTTGCTCCTGGGTGATACTACAACTACTAACATGCCGGTCAACTTCGATTATTTCTGTGATTTTATTGACATGGTCGACGACCGGCCTGCCTGTGCAAGATGCATCTTTAACATCAAAAATTCCTGAACGGAAGCGACGAAACCAAAATTGCATGTAAGTATCTGTTACAGTTTCGGCACCATAAACACCATTCACAATTTCTCCCGCCTAGCTTGCATTTTAGCCTTCATCTAAGGAAAATTGTAAAATGTACCGAATTTTCTTTTTATTGACTTCCATTTTTAACATCCTGTAACTCACAACTGAATGGAACGAACAAAAATCAGCAAAATAATTTTTTAGTGTGAAATATCACCTTGACAACTACCATAAATTTGAAATTGTTTGATCGATACTTCACAAGATATCAGCACTACAGCCATCTACCAAAAAAATTATGGATTTCTTTTTCCCCAACCTGATATTTTTGAAAAATGTGAGCTTTGAAACTCACAGGTGTTATAGGAACAAATAGTTTTGAATGGTGTAGTATGCTTGAATGCATTATACAGGGAATTGCACTTTTCGGTTACTTCTTTTTCTTTATTTGGAGGGGGTGGGGACTTTCATCCTACTGAATTAATAATCTTTGCAAATGTACAAGCAAAAACTTCGTTATAAGTATTAATACATTTTTATTTTCTTATATTTTCCATTTTTTTACTTTGCGTTCCTCATCACCTTTTTTCATTTATTAAAAATGAAAAGAAATTTATTTAAGTTATCCGCGACTACTTTCGGGACCGGGATTTTAAAAAAAATCGCATAAATGGATAATTTTCATGATATTTAGTGTCATTTAGATTAGAATACATGTATAAAATTGTTTTAAGAACATTATGACAAAAAAATTATTTAAATACAATATTTTGGCAAACAAATTAACTTAGAATAAGCTTTTTTGAAAACGTTTCCCTTTTATAAAATTGCTTCTGTAATAATAATATTTTGCTTATATAAAGTAAAGACTTTTCCAGGAAGTCTGAACTAGGATTTTTTGAAAAACTCACATTATTTTCAGAGTTATCAACAATTAAAATATAATTCACGGCGTTTTTTCCTTAAAAGTTCTCCCCTCAGTTGTAGTAAAATATGGATAAATCCACTTCTAAGTTATATATTTCAAAAATTCTAGTTCAGCTTCTGTGCAGCGGTCTGAGCTTTATACAGGCAAAATATTATTATATATAATAGAAGCATTTTTCATAAAAGGAGAATGTTTTGAAAAGTAGTCACTCTACGTTCATTTTTTGTCAAAATAAACAACTTTTTTATTGTAATAATATTCTTTAATCAATTTTTAAAACGTTTTCTAATCTAAGTGACACTAAATATCATAAATATTATCCATTTATACGCTTTTGCAAAATCATGGTTCCGAACGTAGTCGGATACCTTAAATGTAAAAACGGAACTAATGGTTAATATTAACTAATTATTTATGAGAAAATTCTTTTAATTTTTCCGAGAAAACGGAATCACAAAATAATGGAATAATTTAGAGTTTGTAAATAAAAAGAGCAACAGGTGGTCCTATAACCCCTATTATTTTAATCTATAAAATGGGAAAGTATATAAAAAAAAGTAAGTTATACACCATTACTTTGGAAATTTTATAAGTAATTCTCCCTTAATCCATTGTCTAAGAAATAAAGATTATTAAATACAGATTCTCTTAGTACTTTCTTCTGTTTTGGGTAAGTAAAGTATTCGAAACAAAAATATGATTTTTCCTTTACTTATTAAATAAAAATCTTTTATTATTTATACCCTGCTGAATTCTTGGAATAAAGTATTTTTATAACGAAAGTAATTGAAAGATAAGCGAAACACATTGTTAAAGAACGAAAAAGTTAGTGTGGGAATATTAACGTTGTCCTATTCAGCTACACAAAGGCTTTTTGATGAAGGACATCGAAATTTTGAACCATGGTCAAGTGACGAGGCCGACACCTGAGTTGGCACCACCCTCTCCTAACTTCCGCACTATACCAAAGGGAGGAAAAGTTGGAAATATGTGTTCAAAAAATTAAAAACTAAAATTAGTTCTTAAAAAAACTAGATCTCAATTCCATCACATAAATTTATGTGGGTTTTTTGTGTAATATAAATATTAGACATCTTGATTTAATTTTCTTTCTTTCAATTCCAACTTTTAGGTCACACTTTCTCTATATTTATTTATTTTTATCTTGTTGGAATTTTCAATCGTTTATAAAATACATCTTAAAGCGCTCAATTGAGCTGAAATTTTATATACATAATTATTTTGGATGGCAATACAATAATTTAACTATAATTAATAAAAATTAATTGATTAAAACTAATTATTTAAAGAATTACAAATACACAGCCACGTTGACATCCTTTTTAGCGACTTAGCGACGTGTTAAAACTTGAAAAGGTTTTTTTTTTCTCACGTTTTAAAACATTCAGTTGAACTGAAATTTACACGACTGTTTTGATGACAATACGATACTTTAATGATAATTAATAAAAACTAATTCCCACTTAATGTTGGGATTATTTTATATGTATATACATACTTATATTAATTGTAACTATTTAATAAAAAGTAGCTAAAATAAAAAAAAAAAATGTTGATCTAATTAGGAATTGACTTGATTTTTTTTTTTATATATATTACTTGTTTCTTTTAAATTTTCTTCTCTTACATCATCCGAAGAATATTATTCTGCATCAAAGTATTATTTAAATTTATATTTTTATTTTTAAACTTGTATCGGGACCACATCTGAGAGTCTATTTCAGTATTTTTAATGAAAATACGTAGAAAATTGTTATTTCATCTTATGGCATCGGAGAAGCAAAATATATAAAGTGAGATTCTATTCAAGTCACACGAATACTTTTAGTTTATATTTCACACACTTAAGTACTTAGAATAATATTTTATTCAGCTGAGTGGTTAGAGCTACATTTAATTCTCTTGAGTGTTTGATATTAGATTTAACACACACGCAAGTGTTACTGAAACTATATATAACCTGCACGAGCGTGTGCGGTTGTAAATTATATTTTATTCCCGTGAAATATAGTTTCAGTTATATTTAACCTACATGAAGAGTTTTACAATTGCATCATGTTATTCACACTCACCATCTGAATTTTTCAAAGGCTGCAATGTTTAGAATTTTTTTTTTTTTTTTAAAAATAAGTTTTATAAAAAAAAAGTGTGTTTGCCTGTTTTTGTGTAACACATAAAATAGGCATTGGATACCATTTATTTTTAAAGAGCAATTTCCTATTCGAAATTCCAACATTTCCTCATAGAATAGCTTAAGGTATCCGACTACGTTCGGAACAGTAATTTTAAAAAAGTGCATAAATGGATAATTTTCATGATATTTAGTGTCACTTAGATTAGAATACATGTATAAAATTGTTTTAAGGACATTTTTTCACACAAAAAAATATTTAAATACAATATTTGGCAAAAAATAAACATAGAATGACCCATTTTCAAAATATTCTCCTTTTGTGCAAAATTCTTCTATTATAATATTTTGCTTGTATATAGCTCAGACCTCTCTACAGAGGCTCAACTAGAATTTTTGAAAATTCACATTATTTTCAGAGTTACAACCCATTGAAATAATTATCGGCGTTTTTTTCTTTAAATTTCTCCCTTCTTTTGTCGTAAAACATGGATAAACCCACCTCTAAGTTATATATTTCAAAATTTCCAGTTGAGCCTCTGTACAGAGGTCTAATCTATATACGTGCAAAATATTATTATAATAGAAGCATTTTTCACAAAAGGAGACTATTTTGAAAATGGGTCATTCTATGTTCATTTTTTGTCAAAATATTGTACTTAAATAATTTTTTATTGAAATACTATTCATAAAACAATTTTATATACATTTTCTAATCTAAATGACACTAAATATCATAAATATTATCCATTTGTACGCTTTTGCAAAATCACGGTTCCAAACGTAGTCTGATACCTTAATTAAATAAGTTTGATAAGTATAATACTAAAGCACAGATATTTTAATATATGTAATATTATTATAAAAATGAAAATAATAACCATAATATAGGTTTCATTAAGTAAGTTTGTCTTTTACGAAAGGTTTTCAGGATGTTTAAAAATCGGTGCCCAAACTCTGCAATGCCAGGTTCCTTATTGGGAATACATAAAAATTGAAATAAGAACTGTACCTGTATGACCCATATTTTACGAAAAGAAAACAGCAAATGATGAAGAATGAATGATGATGCAAGATATTTCATGATGGTATTCCGGTGCATTTTTGTGCATGATTCGCTGTATGTGGTATACTCTGGCCGCAAGATTTATTTATATGGCCACCACGATTGCCATACCTCACACCATTGGGTTTTTTTTCCTTTGGGACCATCTCAAGGAATTAATGTCTCGAGAAGCAATGACAACACAAACGGACTCATTTGCTCGTCCTCTTTCTGCTTGTACTTCGGTGGACACTATAACACTGCGACGTGTGCTCTCCTCATTCCATGGTGAACTCAAGCGAGAACGGTGGATATTTTTCAACTACTGCTGTTGATGTGTCCATTATGGCAGTGCTTCTCAAACTTTCAATATTTGCTACCCAATATTCAATCACAATTTTCATTGCCATCCCTCCTCTCTAAACAATAACAATGCTTTAAATTGAATAATACTATACTTTGATACTAAAGCTACTATACGACTTTAACTTTTTGAGTTCTACCAGAGTATATAAACTTCCCGCTCAGTTTAAGTGTGAATTCCCCAAGACGTATATATACGAACTAACTGGTAATATTTTGTAAATATCCAAAGTAATGATTTGAATTGTTCCAAAGGGAAAGTACACTACCGAGTCTTAAAAATATGCTGCATTATAAAGGTCATAAAATTGATTTTATACAGGGTGTCCCTGAATGCCGTGTACAAACTTGAAGGGGAGGGAGAGAACATAGTAAGGAACCATAATTACATAGGAAAGCATAGGTGGAAAGCTTTAGGTATCGCTGCACGTTGTTGCTGTTGTCGTATGTTTATATCTGGAATGCAGACGAAAGACGTGCGATAGATGAACAGAAACATATTACACAGCGTTTCTCACACTGTGGGACGTGATAACCCTGCAAGTGTGGCGCGAGTATATCGAAAAGTCAAAAACAAAGGATTTACAAAATTACAAATTTACTGAAAGTAATCAAAACAAAATATACATTCGGACATGATATATAATATTCTTATAAATTTATCAGTACTGCACTACAGTGGCGCACACAAGAAGGGGTCCTAGGGGTCAGGACCCCCCAAAGCCCTTGATTTTTTTCCCAATTGATTATAATTCCAAGTATATAGTACGTAAAATTTAATTAAGTATTTGTTATTAATGATTAATTTTATTAATTAATGCTAATTATTTATTCAATAAATAGTTTTTTACTGTGTTTTGTTCCTGAAAATCGACAAAATTAAAAGAAGCATGATACAAGAATGGTGAACTTTGGACCATTGACACCCCCCCTTGAAAAATTCCTGTGTGGGCTACTGCTGCACAATGTATTTGATAACTAATCTCACAATACTAAGTGAACAAGTGTAATAATTACTAGTGATTCACATAGGCTTGTCATATACAAAATTTAACACTTATCTTGATAATTTGTACGGTTTATGATTCTCACACACACATATGTACACACACACACACAAATCGTATTGTAGCTTTAACTTCATAGTGCATTATTATTGCATTCAATACATTGCTATTGTGTGAAGAGGGGTGCGATGAAAATTAGGATTGAAAATTGGGTCGCAAACATTTAAAGTTTGAGAAGTACTGATATAACACAATCACAGAAGAATACAGATTTTATTTCACTCGAAGATCCCAGCAAAGAACAGAAGAGCTGCTTTCCTTTCTAGACTGGAATCAATTTCATGCGAAAATCCGATTTTTTTCCAGATTATTCATCCATGCCTTACTCGGGATTCGAACTCGAACCCACTCGATTACAAGCCGAGTGTCATAACGACCATAACAGTGTCATACTGGGAGGGGCGTCGGTGCTGCACGGAATCTCGAAACGTCGGCACATGTGGTTTCCTCATTTCAGACATGGACAGCGTGCTATGAACATGAATCATTATGCGAACGCCGAGTTGTTTGGATGTCCATTTCATCTACTGTCTGGCCAACAGAAATGACCGTGTTGATGTTCGGCTGTACGGGAAATATATCCAAAGAGGCAGCAACGGAATCATCAAATGTTTGCTCAGATGCATCAAAATCTGGCGGAATACGTATCTTTCAGAGCCACGATTGACGACACGCCCGTCAATTCTGAAATATACCTGGTGGCCCAAATATCCATCACTGCTTCTACGATCCGTAGAACTCCCGGTATTTTCGAACATGTCCACCAATTTATGTCGCGTTGGTATCGTGCGTGCATACATACCAGTGGCAGCAATTTCAAACACCACTGGGATGATTTAATGTCATACTGTTAATTTATTATTGTTGTTCGTTTTGGTTTCACGTTCTCTATTTTGACCTTGCTGTCTTTGTGTCTCCTTATCTCGTTAGCTTTATGTTTCTTCCCATGCTTTCCGATGTAATTATGGCTATTCAGAATCTTCTCTACCTCCCCTCCAAGTATGTACATGACATTCGGAGACGCCCTGTATGTATTCTATGCTTTATTCAATTTAAGTACTTTATAGCAGCGTTTCTCAAACTGTGGGGCGCGCCCCCTTGGGGGCGTGACAATTCTACGAGGGGGGCGCGAGCATACTGAAAAGTCAAAAACAAAAGATTATTTTTTAAAAATTATTGATTTACTGAAAGTAAACAAACAAAATACATTCTGACATAAAAAATAAAATACACATTTTCACTGAGTATTACATTTATAAATATATCAGTGCTACACAATGTATTTTATATAATTAATTTACCAATACTAAGTTAAGAATAATAATTACCAGTGAGCCATGGAATTGTCATATATAAAATTATATACATAAATTAACACTTATCATGATAATTCTTATGGTTTATAACAAATTCCTTAACTGCCGATTAAAAGTTACGGGGAGAAAAGGAATAAATAAAAGCAATAAAAAAGAGCCTCTGAAATGAGTAAATTCAACGCAAACACTGTTAAGGTCCTTTTATTCAACTCTAAAGCTTTCGGAATAATTTTATGGATAACAGTGCACAGAAAAGATCGTACTTCGAAAAGACGCATATATGCGTCCGGTGAAGTTAGCGCCCTTGAGTGAGACGTTTATATACGCCAGTGGCACTTAAGAGGTTAAAGTCGTATCGCAGTTTTAGCATCATAATATATTATTGAATTTAATACATTGTTATTGTATGAGCGGGGCGCGATGAAAATTATGATTGAATATTGGGTCGCGAATATTGAAACTTTGAGAAGCACTGCTTTATAGTATATTTAAAAAAAATAAAAATACATTATTTTATCAATTAGTTTTTGGCATTTTTATTGGCAACCCTGATTGTGCTTTTTCTATTCTTCCATCTCGTTAATACAATTAATTATCTGTGGAAAATAAAGCGAAACATATTCTGTGTCCTTTAATTTCTACATTCCAAGAAACATTGATAAAACATTTTAAGCTGCATTGAGGGGTCTACCAATCCAATTCCATTTCCTCCCCTCTCCAACGAATTCGGTCGCAGCTGCAGCGAAGACACGATTTCGAGATTCAAATCGATCTTAAGTTTCTTTAATCACAATTAACTGTATATACTTAGGTGGAAATATCGCTTTCCATCAGTGTATCGGGTATTAGAACCTTTAATTAGAATGCCCGGGCAGGGGCAGTAAAAAGGGGTGGAGATTCGAGAGCGACCAACAAGTGTCGAGGGAGTCATTTGTCGAAAGCTCTGGCCGCTTTAATTGGAGATGCCCGGTAACCCCTGGAGTTGAAAAATGACTGTCGGCTTCATTAACGGAATGGAAACCTTTCCACCACGATTCGTCTTCGAGTCGGGGAATCTCGAATTCGACCGCATGCCTTTTAAGGGGTTGGGGTGGATATTGCGAAAAAGGTTTTAGGTCGAGGTTTTCGATTTTTTCGGGTAGAAAAGTGTTGCAGTATTAATAAAAGTAACTATGGTTATGATATTTGTTAAATTAATTTCATAACATAAAATCTTAAAGTTCAAAAATATTAGGTTCAATTATTTTTCTTATTTTCATATGTCGGTATCCCGGTATAATATATGGTCGTGGTAGCTTTGTGTTTATGGCAGGGGTAGCCAACCCGCAACACGTGTGCCGCAGTGTGGCACGGGGAAGTTCTAACAGTGACTCGCGAAGACTTATTGGAAAATTAAAAAATTTCAAAGCATAAATATAACAATGTTTTCCCCCCTTTTTTTTACAATTTTATTAAAATGCGGGGGGCTTTACAAAAAAAAAAAAAAAAAAATATCTCTCAAATTATTTTAAATGCACTCAATCAACTGTGTGAATTTTCTAATAGAAAATTATCTTGTAAAGAATACCCCCTACCAGTAGCGCACACAGAAATTTTTCAAGGGGGGTGTCCAGGGTCGAAAGTCCACCATACTTGTATCATGCTCCTTTTGATTTTGTCGATTTTAGGAAACAAAAACAGTAAAAAATTAATTATTGAATAAATAATGATCATTAATTAATAAAATTAATCATTAATAACAAATACTTAATTAAATTTTATGTACTATGTACTTAGAATTATAATCAATCGGAAAAATAATCAAGGGCTTTGGGAGGGGTCCGGACCCCTAGGACATCCCCCTTGTGTGCGCCACTGCCCCCTACCCATCATTGATGTGAGCTTTGACTTTTCAAAGGAAGTGCACTCGTGAGAGTTCGGATTTTAAGACTACACAGTACTCTAAAAATTTCATAATTACCAAAAAAATTATTTTTTCCTTTTCTTGTGGCCCATGTCATAGGGAAGCTTGTCACCGAATTTCAGACCTGTTAGCAAATTAGTTTTTAAGATATTTGAAGTTTTCTGAGCTATGGTTTTGGTTTCGGTTTCATTTTAAAACATTTTTCCAATCTTGAATTGAAATAATTAAAAATATTTTTGAGCACAGTCAACTCTTTTAGTGTGAAATATTTATTAACCCCGTTCAGGACCAGTTGATTTTTCCTGTTAAGCTTAACTCCATTTCAAAATTCATGTAATATCCTTAGTGCAATAAAATACACCAAAATTTATGGTTTACAATCCTTCCAAATTCCATAAGTTCCAAATCCAGATCACACTGGTATGATCACGGGACTTAGGAAGGGAAAACGCAATCTCAAAAAGGGAAAACCGTGTTCCATGAAGTGATCACATATATGTATCATTTATGGGTTAATTCCAGTTTTCATTACTAAAATAATTTCTGCTTGATTATGTTTTGAGTGTTTTGAGCTCTCATAATTAATTAATTAATTAAAATTTATTTCAAGGCCAATTTTGCTTTAAAAAATAGTTTATATAATTAAAAAGATTTATCATTAATTTTTATTGTTGAGAAAATGCCATGACCAACACGTTCTCAGTTTGCTGTGAGAAACAGTACTTCGAAGACATGGGATACTACTACAGTCCTCAGCTGATACTGCAATTAGACTTCCGAATACAAGTATTATGAATTCAAATGTTGCTGATTCCTTGATGTTTCCTTGCAATAAAATTAACGTCGTTAGTACACAAGAGAGAGAAATAAGACTTTAATCCAAAACAAACAAAGATTTATTACTTCCTAAAATGTCCTAATTAAAAACTGAAAAAAATTAAACTTTGTGAACAAACCTGGCTATTTTTAGCTTAAGTTAGCATCATTATTATTTTGTACATAAATGATTTGTGATTCAAAGCTTTTGTGAAAATATTAGGTTAAGATTAAGTTGAATAAACTGTCGTAACAAATGCTATCAATATAATGTAAAATAATATTTTGAATTAAAAATATTATTTTCAGTCATATTTAATTAAAGTAGTGTTTTATAATGTAGAACACACACACACACATACATTGGAAAATATCATATTAAAAAATTAGAGCTTTACGGGCAATATAATTCTTTTGTTTTATGCCTTTATACAAACTTTAAATGCGTTTTTCTCATAATTTCAATTTTGAAGACATAAGTGTTTTCTAATTGCTAAGGCATTTTTTCTATCCAAGATAGAGCCTTGAAATTTTTTTGTATATACTCCCAAACGTATGTTCTATAAAAGTTAGTATGGGTTTAGGGATGAGATGTCTAATTATTGTTTTAAAGTAAATTTACTAATTTAAAAATTTTCGTGTTTTTTCCAAGTTTAGCTAGAAAAATAATTATTAAAAATCACCAAGGAAATAGATTTTCAAATCCATACTAACTATTCTTTACAATAATCTTAGAAACATAAATAGCTCAAAATGACTGAAATTTTTTAAAAAGTGAGCATTTTATATTACAGTTTGAAAAAACATCAAAAATTCTAAATTTTTTTAAATTGTAAAATAAGAGCTGGTCAAACTGAATTTTTACTTTCAGAATCAACTTAATAATATAATATGAATGTAAAACACAAATTATTTTTACTGTTACTGTCTCCAAAAAGGTTTTGGGAAAAGGGTACTGTGTAGCTTAAGGGGGAGCATGTTTTAAAATATCTGGTAGAAAACAATGATCTTCCCAGTGAGTGTCTGCTACTTAAGGAAGATTGGTTATGGAAGAATGAATTGTCCGGTCAAAGCCTGAAATCAAAAAAGTTCGGACATTGGTCGGTAAGTTTACAGCAACGTTGACCAAAACGTGAATTGGCCAGCCAATTCGCGAACTGGCCGATTTCGGGCTTTGCCATATTTATAATAGCGCAATAATTACAGTTTGCATAACAACAATACAAACATATGTAAAACAGTAGATATATTTTTATAAATATATTATTTGATTTTTCAAGTCATAGCATTATTGAAGCAGTTTAGCTCATCAAAAGTATTGTGTGAAAAAGAATTAAGTTAAAAAAATATATAAAATACTCCAAAGGTCTTCAGATTATGGAGTGGTAAAAATTATGATTGAATATTGAGTCGCAAATATGGATAGTTTAAGAAGCACTGTCTTAGGCATATATATTTACATGCACAAACTATTTTTTATTCATTTCACTCAGCAAGGTCTTAATAAATACATTCTGCGTTAAATTTTAGTAACTTTTAGTAACTTTAACTTAAATTTTAGTGACTCCTTTAACTTAAAATTTAGTAATGTTTTCAGCAAAATTGATACGTAGTAACTTCTGTTATATTCTGCATAAGAGAGAGAGAGAGTTATAGCTATATAAAATTAACATGCTCTACAAATTTGTATTGTTTACAAACTTCAACTGAGTGAAGTGTTTTCACGAATCACGTTATTGATTCATACTATTTATGAACAAACAGCATTGTGCTAAATAGCTCTAATTGCTGTGAAATCCCTGTTGATGCTTTCTGTTAATTAGCTATGTTGATTATCACTAATAAACTGTGGAATATTTAATACACAAACACTGAATTCTCAGTTTATGAATAAATCATTTCTGTTTATTAGTGATATCTTTCGGAATATAATTGGATGCTTATTGAGACTGTTTTGAATATTTATTATGTTACTTGGAAACTTATAAAACTCAAGGACCATTTTTGCCAATAAAATGTTAAAGATATTGGGATAATAACTTTGATTTATTGATTAATTTAAAGATTTTCCCCTTGCTCTTGCAAGGAAGGTAATAACTTGGATCAAAATCAACCGGGATCTTCCCACACGTATTGAGAAGTTGTCAAAGGTTACACAAGTATAAGTTAATTTGCATTGATTTTTTAACCGTGAATTGATATCATTTCGGCTAATACCCTTGTTTCAAATCTGTTAATATTTTTATATCATTATTTTGACGAATTTTATGATGATATGTTACGCTGATATAATCCTCCTTCTGGTTATTTATAGTTATTATGCAATATGTTTTTCGATTCCTACTATTAGTTTACAATTTCCCTTATATCTATGGGCTACGGTAGCTCAGTGGTAAAGGTATCGGATCATGGCAGGTACCTTTAGATTTTACCAGTACCACTAAAGACCCACCGTGTAGGGCAGCGATGCACGTTAAATCTGTGAAGAGCTGAAACGTCCTCTCGTTGGTGAGGTGTGGTATTTAGGTGAGGGGGTGCCAGCTCAGGTGTCGTCCACATCACTTGATCATGGTTCAAAATTACGAGGTCCGTCGCCAAAAGCCCTCGTGTAGCTGAAAAGTGCTACGTTAATATTCACTCAGTCACCCTTATATCTATATATCTGGTTCAAATTTTCAATCGTTAATAAAATACGTTCCATTCATCTATTAAAGTTCAAATGCGTTTTTTTTTTTAAACTTGTAGTGGATTATGTTTGATGTTAGTACCGTTTTTTTAAATATTAATGAATCAGTTAAACTTAATTAATGAATAAATAGTAACAAAAATAGTAGTCCAACACCATATACAGTGGTACCTCGACATACGAGTGCCCCAACATACGAGTTTTTCGAGATACGAGCCGACGAGCAAGTGATTTTTTGCTTTTAGTTACGAGCGAAATTCGAGATACGAGTCCGGTTCGGTTCGGTTCGGTAGTAACACGCAGTCGCGCCATCACGATCAGTTAGCAGCGTGCTTCCGCTGTGATAAGTTGTGTAGTTGTGTTCGCGTTTTGGTTTTGTGTTGCGATTACATTTACAGTTGTAGTTCATTTATTTTTATAACCATGGATCGGAAGAAAGTTTGTAAAAAGTCAAGTGCTGAGAAAAAGATGATGAGTATTGAATTAAAACGTGAAATTATAGAAAAACATGAGCAAGGTGTTCGAGTTGTCGAGGCAGTATGGCCGTAGTACGTCCATGATATGTTCTGTGCTTAAACGGAAGGAGTCGATAAAGAGTGTAACGCCGGCTAAGGGCCTTACGATAATTTCCAAGCTGCGAACCTCCCTTCATGAAAATATGGAGAAACTGCTGATGGTGTGGGTGACAGAAAAGCAGCTCCAAGGAGATACCTTGACGCAGACCATATATATAAATACGTTTTTATTATTCAAAACCACGTAACAAAAATAACTGGGGTGACATTTTGGAGGTTGGAACGGATTAATGGTAGTTCAATTGTTTTGTATGGGGAAATTTGCTTCGAGATACGAGTAATTCAAGATACGAGCAAGGTTGCGGAACGAATTAAACTCGTATGTCGAGGTACCACTGTATAAAAAGAAAAGTCGCTCGTTGTGCCCCTGTAGCGCAATGGATAGCACGTAGTATTTCTAATACAACGGTCGTGGGTTCGAATCCTACCTGAGATGGCTTAAATTCTGAGAATGTGATTGATTGATTCATGAATGAATAAATAGCAATAAACAAAAATAATAGTTCAACACTATATATAGAAAGGAAAATTGGGCTATCTATTTTGCCATTTAATATTGTGATTCTGTTATATGAATATACATATTTATATGAATTGTAATTATTTCACACACACACACACATAAAAAGTAACTAAAATAAAAATTTTCTTTGTTGACCTAAGTAGGAATTGATTTTAATTTTTTTTTTAACATTACTTGTTTAATTACTTTATTACTTGTTACATAACCCCTTATCGACTTTTCCCAAGCTGAGCTCTAGCAGGCGGAAAGTACCACCCTGGCTCATCCCGAGTGTAGCTCGGGCACTGTGAAAATTTACACTGTGCGATCGGTCTTTCCCGAATTATTTCACTTGTGCTTTTTACGGTTTCGAGTAGTTGAAAAGTACCACTCGGTGGAATCTTCTGCAAAAAGAGGACGCCCTTCTGCTGAGCAACCCCCTTCCCCTTCAGGCTTTTCTGAAAGATATTTTGTTGACTACATTCCCCCAACAGAGAAGAAAACTAATCCTACACGACAGTATATTGTTTGTTGCTCAAAGAGAGACAGTAAAGGGAAGAATTTAAAAAGAGAAACAAGATTCTACTGTCTAGATTGCGATGTTGGGTTATGTGTAGTACCGTGTTTTTGAATTCATCATACACAATCGAATTTTGATAGTACATTTCATAATCATTTATGTGAATGCAAAAAATGCTAATATAAAATTTGTAACTCAAGGTAAATGCTAGCTATTGTAAGCTTTATATTTATAGTTACTGATAATTGATTCCAAAGTCTTATGATTACAGCCATACAAAAAGCCAACTTTACAGGTATTCACTTATTTAAATACATTTTTTTTACATTAAAGTTTAAGAAATTTTGTATGCGAATGGTGCTATTATGTTTAAAAAAATATGAATGTTTTAAAATTAATAAAAAAAAATATTGACATTTTTTTTATTTATGATCCAGAAATAAAAGGAACCTGGAAGGGGCTTATTCAGCACATTTTGTATAGTAGAAGACTAGGATAAACAAAAATGCTCCAAAAAGAAAAAAAATATATACAATAAGGTATAACTAATGCTTTAGATTTTAATAAAAATTGTGTAAATTTGCTGAGACTACTTAATACATTAAACTCTTAATTTTCAATTTCTATTATTCGTTATTTACTTTATTAAAAAAATTCATTTAAGTAAAAATTTTACTGGAGGTTTTGCTTTTGCCATTATCCTATTATTTGTTTGAAGTTATGATTTTTCTTTAACTGTTCCATAAAAACTGAAATTTTCCGCCGGAATTTTTTAATTGACTTGTAGGTGGGCAACACTTTATAAACCTGAGTACAAGTAATATTTTTTTTTTTTAATTTGTTTGAAATACTTGATTATAAATCTTAATGTAGTGATTTTTTCTTATCTCTCTTCATGTGTAATGTTAATGAATATGGCTTAAATCAGAACTATAATTTCAATCGGTCTTTGTGTTTTTCATAAAATATATTCATTATTTGTAAAAATTCACTATTTTGTATGGCAGATTCAGATTATTTTTATTTTTATTTTCGATTATACAAAATATTACTGTTTATTAATTGAGATACTTAATATATACTTCAATCATATACAGGGGAATATTTTAAATGTCTTTAAATAGATATTTAATGCATTTAAAACAAAACAAAAAAAACAAGACATTACTGAATACATAAGGAATGGCTAAATACACATAAAGTATTTATTTTTATACGAAAATGTGAGGTCACGAAAATGAAAAGAATATGATAAAAAAAAAACATGGACATGAAAAGGAAAAATAAATTATTTACAATAGTAATAACAGTTATATTCTACCACTGACATTGATACAAGTCTAACAACGTCCAGTAAAGATTTGACGTACTCCTTTCGAAGATGTTAATTTTTTTTTGACGATTGATGCGTGACGAATTAGTCTTACAATGAGGTAGGTTCTAATCGGAGTGAATAGGAGTCTTGTTGATAAGTGCCTTGAAGTGTAAAGAAAAGATTGATAAAAAGAAAAAAAAATTGATATTTTATAAATCGGGTAAACGTTCTGTCCCAGCGACTGGTCCACATCAACCAATTCATTGAGTGTCAAAATGGGGCATTAAGATGATTACACATAAAATGGGCCGGAGTTTCATCGTGGTAAAATTACAAACCATTTTGAATGTCAGATGGAACGCTCTCATGTAATTCTGGTAATATCTTTCCAGAAATATAGTATACATCAGGGGTGGCGAAACTTTATGGATCAACGTGCCATTTTTTTCTAATTTTTTTAACAATTTTTTCTCTGTTTAATGAGGTATATACGTGCCATCAAATAATTTTGACTTATGATTATTGGGAAAATAATAAAATTAAATACTAACAACACACAAAACTCTTTATTTACTATAAAAAATAGCTTTTGCACTGTATAGTTGTAAATGTTTTGGTTATACATGTAATTCAAATTAAAGTAAACATTAGTGTGACTTATTTTATTGCAATTGGATGACAAATAACATATGTTAAGATTGTAAGATGTTACTTTTAGTAGAATACATGCTGAATTGGAGTCATCTGCCAAATGGTTTCTAAGCAATTAATTATTTTTGCTGTGGTTTACTTTTTTGACAAAAGTATTTGTGGTTTCTTTCAAAATGCTGTTTTACAGACGATGTTCAGATTGCACTATTCCAGAACATAAAGCTTACACCGCTTTGCCACCTTTTCTAATAATGTCATATTTCAAATTTGAAATTCTCTGTTACACTTACTATCTTGCACTTTTAGTTCTTTTGCTGAACTAGCCATGTTTAATAACAATTAAAAATTAAAAAATAAGACAAATAAATTTTAAATACAGTTGTGTCAATGAAATTGACTATGTTATATTTCGAGAAACTTTGCACCATAAGCAATTGCCGCCCACGACGTAACTAAGGAAAGACAATAACAATAAACTAGCTCACCGCCACCCCCGACCGATCACTCGCGTTTGTTCGTAATCCTTTTTAATGAACTTTGTTATTTTGAAATAAAATGCAGACCATTTCGATCACTGACGTGCCCAAAATATTGTGTCACGTGCCATCAATGGCATGCCTGCCACTGGATCACCATGCCTGGTATACATCGTGTTGTAACGATTCCCGTCACACAACTGTAAATTGGCTTCTTTTTGTGGATATGATCACCACGTTCAATGAACACCTGCACCCTTAAAATATTGCACAATCTTGTCTTGGGCATCCCTTGACAACCTTTGACACCACGAGGACCCCCTCCCTGTACTCCGCTCATGAACCGGATGTAACTCGAGGATAAAGACGCCGACCATTATCCTCCTGGAGATATTTGAGAGGGCAGAGAGAGGAGACGGTTGGAAACTTTCGCAGAGGCTGGACGTGACCTTCTACCTCCCTAACTACAGAATGTGAACTCCACAATATTTTTATTAACTCCAATGTATATACTCCAATTAATAGCTGTGACGTAAATAAACTAAATATTTAAATTAATTAATATCACGTTACCTTTATTTATCTCAAATGTCACAGTCATCAAATCAAAGTGGTAGTTAAGAACGGGGAAATAATTCTTAATACCCACCTATGAATTATTTTCCTTGGGAGGATTTGTAACATGTGAGTTAGAATTATCCCAAGCATTGAAACTGTTCCAATTAAAAACTCTAACAAATGTAAGGTCAAGCTAATTTGTGAAAGGTACACTTGTAGAGATTCTCAGAATTAACGTATTTTGTTTGAAAAACCACAAAGACAGAATCATTTCCAATACTTAGTAGACATATATGATCCGCTAAAATTTTAAGATATACCCGTAGCTGAAGTATGATGATTTCAAACTTTGTGGTCCAAGATTGAATTTAGATTCCCTTCCAGACCTTGAAATATTCAAATGGCGTAGTGGGAAGTTAGTAAATGTTGTAAGTCACTTGATTATTATTCTGAATTTCCAAGTCCGTCGCCAGTATTCCTCATGTATCTCATGTCCTAATACTGCGATGTTAATTCAAAATCAATAGGCCTGAAACTGGCATTAAATCTCACAACTAAACAATATAATGATCTAGTTGTGTTTAAAATATTGACATTATTCAATAATCGCATAAATAAAATTTTAAAATTATTTTGACGTAATTTGAATACATTTACTGGCAATCCAAAGAATGGTATACAGACAAACAACTACAGTTTTCATACCCTGGAAGAAAAAGAAAAGGATTAGGTGAATAGTATAAACATCTATGCAAATCTAACTGCTTAAATTTCATAAAGCATGTTATCTTTTAATATCTTGGCTTATCTAAACATCTGAGGCTAGTTTATCTTTTAAACGTCCCCCTAAATACACCATCTTCTAAATCGTATATATCCATACCCATCCCTTCCATTCCCTATTGTCAATCCAAACTTCCATCACGTAAAGAAGAAACTTCAATTGCCACAAGACTCGGGGAAATTGGAAAAGCCGTCCTTATACCTTTTCCTGTTGCATTAAAATGAGAAATTCTTGTCACTATCATTAGACAGAGAGCCTATCCCTGTTTCCCTCTGACACTAAAAGAAGAAAAAAAAAAGTCAACTTCGAATGGCAACAGCGACTATAACAGTCGATGAAGTGAAAATTTAGAATGTTGACAAACAGTCTTCTCTTTAGTTCCCGGATCAGGAGAGATGGGAAGTTTTCCCGGAAAATGGGGAGAAGGAACGGGAAAAGAGATTAAAACATTCTACTCAGTTTTGATTAGGATAATGCTTGAGACGAAGTGAATTCAAGAGGAAATGGAGTAAGGAACGAATGCATATATCTCTGTCTTCACTGTCTTTATTTAGTTGCTAAATGAAGCATCCTTCTTAAAGTAAATTAGATTTGGTTAGGGTGCCATATGCATTATTTATTCGCCTTTCTGCTGTATTGTGTGAATAAAGTTCCAACTTTATGTATAAAAGTCCGACTTAAATCAAATATTTAAAATAGATTTAAGGGTATATTGATTCATGATTGAACTTGAAGATTATAGTAATAAAATTCAAACAAAACGCATTGCTATAAGTTTTGGGTTAAGAGTAGAATATTTAAAATAGATTTAAGGGTATATTGACTCGTGATCGAACTTGAATTATAGTAATACAATTTAAACGAAACGTGCTACTAAGTTTTGGGTTAGGTGTAGAATATTTAAAATAGATTTAAGGGGAGTTGGAAACCTCTCTCTCTATATATATACTGGCAATGTTAAACTAGCTGTTTCGATGTTTTCAAAATCTGTTACATGTACATGCTTGAAATTTTTCTTACAATTACAATAGACCTTTCTTATTTTACTCAAATGAGCCTTTAGCTAATTTTGAATTTTTTAATAATTTATTAAATATGTTATCAAACATTGAGAAGTTTGTCAAATTTTTTACATAAAAAATTTGTAAAAAATAAATTTTTGAGTTTTTTACAAAAAGCTCATTCCAGTATATATTAGCCATCATTATAAATATATCATAAAAAATTTATATACCTGAGAAAAACAGTTTCTCAGAAAAGGTACATCGAACATCGAAATTTACATTTTGAGATAAATTGATTTTAATGTATACATTAAGACTTCTAATCATCTAGGAAATAAAAAAAAAATGCTTAATTTACAATAAAAGATATATATTTTGGGTTATATCAGACTTTCAACTTTTAAGCAAACCGAAGTACATTGTTTACATTTTTTGCCATTCAGATGGCCATGGCCCAGTTTCAACGATTATTTAAAAATAGGGTTTAAGGTCTTCTAATTACCCAAAAGGTTAAAGTAAGGTATTTTTAGAAAGGTTAAAATCTATGCAATTTGAAAATGTAAAACTCTCAAATTGTCAAAAAAAAATAAGATTTTAGCTTTCCAACACTTCTTAAGGGTATATTGACTCGTGATCGAACTTGAAGATTATAGTAATAAAATTCAAACGAAACGCACTGCTAAGTTTTGGGTTAGGTGTAGAATATTTAAAATAGATTTAAGGGTATATTGTATCGTGATCGAACTTGAACAGATTTATGTAACAGATTTTGAGAAAAGATACATCGAAAACAGCCAATTTAACATTGTCAGTATATATATAGAGAGAGGTTTCCAACTACCTTAAATTGTTTTTATATTTTGTTTTATTGCCACTCGCGTTGAGCTTAAATACATTGTTCTGAATGGCATTAAAATGCTTATAGCTGTGTGAGAAATCTTGTGTGTTTTGTGTAAATTTGCTACGTATAATTTAGGAGCTTAATTTAGATTTTAACTTAAAATATGGTGATTTGTCGATAAGTTGTTCACTCTCACTTATAGGTGTTTTTTTCTACAAATGGGAAAAATCTATTTTTCATTATAAAACTATTTAATTTTGAAAACATTATACTAACGAGTGTCTAATTATTTCGTGGAACCCCTGTATAGTAAAAATAGAATATTCACCATCTAAAAGACAGTACACATAAAGAAAAAAAATCGATCTAATATTTCTTTTATTTTATTTTAATACGAATTTAAAAAATAACACACAATTAAGGTATTATGTATAAATAAATTTTTTTTGTATATTTAACCCTTTAGCGGGCACAAAGCTAAAATACACTTTTCTGTGATAAAATACTTGATAAATGTAAAGTACTTATCTTCTATAAACATTATTTAGTCACAAAAAAAATATCTGATTAGGGTTTTTTTTTCCTGGGTGGTGGCTAGACGTTATAGCCACCGCGCACTTAAGACGTTTAACTTACTTTTCAGGACAGAAATAATGAATCAAATTACAATAAACGTTTATAAAAAATTAACATGTTTGCTAATAACTATTTCAATAACAGTTAAATACAAAGTACAAGTGTAATAAAATTATAATAGAATAACTGTACAATATAGAATACTTACAGAAATATACATTGAAATTGGTATATATTATATTTTATTTAAATTTAGTATAAATGTTGTAAATAAAGTAATATTTTTTAGGATTTAAATTAGTTATTTCATAAATTTGATGAGCTATTTATTGTGGAACTTTTTAAAGCAAGTAGGACAATTTGCTTGATGCATAGTGGTACGCTGCAGGACCGACAAAGCTATAGAGAGCGATGAACGTCTTTTCTGGTACTGCAAAGAGAGCATCTCCTGTACAGCCCACCTACTGTTTTGACTGGGATATGTTTCCGTGAATTCTAGAAGAGATATTTTTTTTATTTTTAGTTTACCCCATTTTACTTTTGGCTGGGAATTAAAAGGACACTGTATCTAGGCAGTTTTTTCTTCATCTGAAGAAATATTTTCCCCTTGAGCAACATTTTCAACGTAATCTTCATCATCAATACGCCTCAATAATATTTTATTTAATCCATAATATTTTATTATAAATCAATAATATTTTATTCTATTTACGTATCAATAATCTATGCGTCTCAATAATATTTAAACATTTTATCCTAGCAGAAAAGGTATAATGATTTTCGAACCCAAGAATCTCGTACCACGTATTGTAGAAGAAATTTGTTTATATTTCTCACTCCAACATTATCACGGGATTCTAAGTGATATCTCTCAAGTGGAGGAAGAGCAAACATTTCAAGGTCATTTTTCTGTTCTGTGTGGGCAGTGGACAGAGCATCTAGCCACATATAGAAGCTTTCCAAAAACCTAAATAAAACGTTTTTTTTAGTTGCACATTTGCTTAATTCATTCAGATGAGAGAAAAGTGTACTTAAGATTTGTCGAAATTTTTTTCACAGATCAGAAATTTTATTTATAGTAATCAAAATACAATTTGTAGATTTACAAGGAGAAAAACTGTTTTTAAATACCCATCAGAGGACATGAAATGCAAAAAGAGGTATCGTGCTGCCATCTATATTGATTTTTATACGTCTTAGCTTCAATTAATGCATGTAGATAGACTAAATATCCCCCACCCGCTTGGAGAAAAATTTTTTTGTTATGTGGCTAGACCTATTAGCCACTGCCCGCTAAAGGGTTAATAACTGGAATGAGTTTTAGATACTTGAGGTTATACAAACTTCATAGATAACGAGAATCCAGTTTGCATACAGATTTATAATTTTTTTCAACTTTTTATTGTCATGAAAATCTTGGGATGCCTCGTGGAACCCCAGGGTTACGTGGAACATACTAGTTTGAAGACCATTGATATAAAGTGAATCATTAAAGTTAGTAATAATAAGTTTAAAATTTAGTATTAAGTTTAAAATTCTTATGGATTATATAACAAATAATATTGATAATTCAATTTAAAATGATTCAAGCGTTCAGAAACATGATTTTTCAAATAAACATATAAAACGAATATTTTTTTTTATATATTTAGTGTCATTTGAATTAGAATATAGATATAAAATCGTTTTAAGAATATTATAACAGCAAAAATTATTTAAATGCAATTTTTTTGGCAAAAAATGAAGACAAAATTACATATATATTCAAAACATTCTCCTTTTATATAAAATATTTGTATAAAGTTGTTTTGCATACTTAAAGCTATCTTCGTAAATCGTTTAGTTACAACTTGTATAATTTTATTTTTTGTAACGAATAGGTAATTAATTATCTGAGTTAAGAATAAATGTTATTTTAGTCTGGAGTGCTTCTTGAATAAGTTAAGTGTATATAACAAGAACTGTAGAAAGTATAGAAATATAAGTTGCAAATTAATATTAAATTACAAAGTAATTCTATGTAAACCTCGAACTGCTGCTTTTACTTTTCTAACTGAGAGTTTCTGAAAGCTAATTAACTAAAGGAACTGTTCTAATTTTAGGACCACTTTAATTCCTACCTCTGGAAAACTTTAATAACTGAGCAATTAAGAACAAACAAAACATAAATCCTTACATGTGTTGTATAACAACTTAGAAAATATATTTACACCCACTTCCCGAAAAATAGTTATTAATTAACATATTCTACTTTAAAACAAATCCCATCGCAATGCATTGCGCTTTTTACAGAGATCCAGACAAAAGATGTCTGGGTTTCCAAAGAGAAGAAAAAGAAGTATGAGAATGTAAATAGTGAAACATGTCTTTGTCTTATTTGAATAATGGGTAGTAATTCTTACGGTCTTTTTTTACCAAGTTTCCAAAATAGGTACCTCCCTATGTATTAAAAAAAAGAAGAATTAAATGAATTAAAAAAATATATTTACTTTTATTTAACATGTGCATGACAGAAAAAATGGTACTTATCTTTTATAAGGACGATGAAGGCTTTTTTAGTGAATTATGTTTTTGTGGGTGCAAAATATATTTCATAATTCATCACCTGAACTGTGTTTTAAATGAGTATTTTACTTTACTTATTTAAATAAGAAATTGAGCTATTATGAAATATTCATAAATTTAAAAAAAAATTTATAGTATAATAAAATTATATGTATTGTACAAATTTAGAAATTTGTATGAAAATTAGAACTTTTTTCTGTCTGAAAATACATTTTGAATTAGGATCAGGCAATTTGACAATAGAAGAGCATCAAAATGACCCTTTTCAGAATAAAATCTGATTTTTAAACAAGACTTAGTATTCTATATCTTTTCCTACACGATTACTTAAGACAAAATCGAGACTGTTTATTGAAGCCATCTATTTTTCCTGTGTATAAAATATTCTCTTTACTTTATTTCCTGTAAGTTAATACCAAGTGGGTTCTTTGTTTTTTGTTCGAAAATGAAACAGAGTATATTTACTGAACATATCTAAATTGAGAGATACAATTTAGTAAATGGGTATACACTGTTTATATATACCTAAACAAAAAGTCATATATTTAATTTTTTTTTTACTTTTCTTTCTAGAAAACTGCTTTGAGTTCGAATTTTATTCCTTCATCTTGTAGAGATAGTCTTAATATTATTGCTACCATTATAAATCTCGAAAGGTGTTGTTGTGCATATTACATAGAAAATCTGTGCATTAACTGATTTGCTCCATTAAAATGCGAAATTAAGAGTTTTTCCGTGTTTTAAATGGGCAATTTTCTCACTTTAGCGGTTTCTGTATCGTTGAATTTCAAAAGTATGATTTCCTCATTCAAGTCCTTTGTATTAGGAATTTTGATTGAACGTTGATTCATCCCACAGAATCAATGGACAGAAGATCTATGGGCCCCTTGGCATCAGCGGATCAAAATTTATTACCAGAAAAGTCCAGCTTATCCGGGCCCCTAAGTGCACGCCTCTAACGCCCGATGGATAATCTGGGGCACTGTGTAGAATAATTCATCTTTAATGACTCCAGGTACTCATTTTTATTTTATACCTTGCCTAATAGATTGAACTTGTAAAAAGTTAATTAACTATAAAACCTAAATTTGCATACTTTCGTCTTATTTATTATATTATTTTTAAATTGCGACTACATAGACTTGCATAAAAACATGTGCTATTTGCGTAAAAATCCCATAATAAGCTTATATGCAACATTTTTTCACTTTTCCATGTTTATTTGTTGAAAATGTGTGTGTGGCATGTGTAATTATTATTTTTTTTTTATCAAACAGTGGCACTCTTCCCAAAAAGGTTGGTTACTCCTGCTTTAGAGATATAAATAAATAAACAACATTTCATTTAAGTGTATTGAAACGTTGCTGTTCCGCCAATGATCGTATTTTCACTTTAACGAGTGCCTAGTAGGTAATGTGCAGATTAACGAGTGTCTAGTAGGTAAAATGCAGGTTAACGAGTGTCTAGTAGGCAATGTGCAGATTAACGAGTGTTTAGTAGGTAATGTGTAGATTAATAAGTGTCTAGTAGGTACTGGGCCAATTAACGAGTGTCTAATAGGTAATGTGCCGATTAACGAGTGTTTAGTAGTTAATGTGCCGATTAACGAGTGTCTAGTAGGTAATGTGCAGATTAACGAGTGTCTAGTAGGTAATGTGCTGATTATTACGTGTCTAATAGGTAATGGGCAGATTAATGAGTGTCTAGTAGATAATATGCAAATTATGCCTTTGTAATTTGAAAAATGAAAAAATTTTTCGCACTTTAATGGATTACCTTAGTTAATGTGCAGAGATTAACTAATTTCTGCACTTTTGTGGTAATATATTTATAAATTCAAGATTTCATGTACAGCATTAAAAAATAATAAATATTCGCAGGAATTTTTTTTTTCATATGGAATACGATGACTAAAGAATTAACCAAAAATACTGAAATTAAATTTTATTCTGTAGTTTAGTCAATTTATTCTGTCACATTATTTCTATTTCCTAAGAACACTTATCATAACTTTTCAACTTAATATTTTTCTGGCTCTATATTTTCACATTGGCTATACCTCCGTGTCTATGTGCTTAAGGCTCATTTCTCTTACAATGCATTCCTTCTTTTGAGGAAAAATTCTTCAGATGCACCTCCGAAGTCTGCAGTACCGGGGCGCCTTTCATTTCACCTTCTTCCGTCGCCCTGGCATATATATAGGAAAGTCAATACACTCACTTCTATTCTTAAAACCGGGTGCTTCATTTACACAAAGAAACCATCTGGATACCTTTAATAGCGCCCTAGGAATCACCATGAATAATACTTGCAGGGGCTGAAGTCATTTCAGAGATGGGGCACCGAAAAGCAATCAGGGAGTTGGGAAGAGGAGAGCGGGTGTTCTACGCCCCAACTTCTTCCTAAGTAAATAAAAAGATTTTCATTCTTTTTTTTATTTTATTTTTCTTTATTTATTTTTCATTCCGACTTCTAGAAAAATTTATTTCTCCGCTCACCCTGTCGTTTGAATTTTGCTTTAATCCACCCCGTGGCCCACCCCCTTTCCTATATCGTTTTCATAAATATGCTTTTTCTTATATTTATTGCAGACGATTCGGTGAAGAGATAGAGGCACGGAACGCTTTATGCAAATAAGAACTCGGAGGAAGAGGGGGCTGCGAGAAGGGTTGGTTTTGGTCTTGATTCTCTCAAAGG
This sequence comes from Trichonephila inaurata madagascariensis, assembly GCA_019973955.1. Taxonomy (NCBI): domain Eukaryota; kingdom Metazoa; phylum Arthropoda; class Arachnida; order Araneae; family Nephilidae; genus Trichonephila; species Trichonephila inaurata. The sequence goes on from BMAV01003187.1 coordinate 57,399, forward strand.
GGGGTCTTCCGCGATTTTATTTTCCAGGGTGACGGGATGAGGGAGAGGGAGAAAAGTAAGAGAGGGAGGGAATGGTAAATAGACGCGACATTTTGATTTGAATTTATTGTCTTTTCTATGGGAAGGAATAGAAATAATTTTTAAAGGGATGGTTCGAACGTACATTGAGATTTCCCTGAAAGGAGGAGTGATAGGGAAAAATTTTAGATATTGGAGAAGAGGGAGGAAGGATGTGACGAATTATTAATCAGGTGTGATAGGAAATGGAAATGGAGGGAAACTGATAAGATATCAGTTTTAGTTTTGGAATGAGAAAGTTGGGGAGAGGGGGAGAGAGAGAATAAATGATGTGTCGTTTGCTTTCTTTTCTAGTATGTGTTAAAATGACAAGAAGAGGGACGGAGCAGTGTTCAAATGACTCTTGTGTGATGATTTAGTTTCAAAAGTTTTGGGGTCCAATCCGTTTCGAAAACAAATGTTGGAAATATTGAAATAATAATGATATAAAGTGGAAGAGGGAGAAAAATAGTTTTAAATTTAATACGTCAGTCTTATTGACGCAAAGGAAAAGGTCAATGGAAATTCAAAGTTTTTATTAAATAAAATATAATCTATAAAATTGTATCGATTCTTTTATTTTAATTGGGAGGATTGGGCCTCGCGCTTAACGACGAATCAACACCTATTGTACCAATTACACAACTGTTCAAACTCATTGCTTAAGATATCCGGCTACGTTTGAAACCGTGATTTTGCAAAAGCGTATAAATGGATAATATTTATGATATTTAGTGTCACTTGTATTAGGAAACATATATAAAATTGTTTTAAGAATATTATTATAATAAAAAATTATTTAAGTACAATATTTTGACAAAAAAGGAACATAGAATGACCCATTTTCAAAACATTCTCCTTTTATTAACAACGCTTCTATTATAATAATATTTTGCCTGTATATAGCTCAGATCTCTGTACAGAGGCTGAACTGGAACTTTTGTAATATACAACTTAGAAGTGGAACTATCCATATTTTACGACAACAAAAGGAGAAATTTTAACAAAAAACAACGATAATTATTTCAATTGGTAGTTAATCAGGAAATTATGTGAATTTTTATAAAATCCTAGTTCAGACTCTCTGGAGAAGTCTTAGCTACATATAAGCCAAATATTATTATTATAGAAGAATTTTTCATAAAAGGAGAACGTTTTGAAAATAAATAATTGTAAATTAATTTTTGGTAAAAGATCGCATTTAAATAATTTTTTATTGTAATAATGTTCTTAAAACAATTTTATACGTATATTCTGCTCTAAAAAACACTAAACATTAAAAAAAAATATTCGTTTGTACGCTTTTGCAAAGTCACAATTCCGAACGTAGTCAGATACCTTAATCACTGTTATATGAAGAAAAAAAAATGTTAATAGGAACCTACCTATACGTAAAAGATATTCTATAGTCGGGAGATTAGGAGAAAAATAAGTATAAAAATAATAATTTCAAAATTTAATATTGCAACAAAAGGGTTTAATTTTCTAGAAAAAATGGTAAAAAACTTAATTATGGTTGGACGTTTTTAAAACTCAGATGAAATTATTTTTCTGTAACATAAATAACCTAAAACGATGGTTATTGATAAATAAGAACTCGGTAGTGAATAAGTACCATTTTCATTACAATACTTCATAGCCTCGGCTCTCTGTACACGTACCGTCGAGTCAGTCTGATGCAAACTTTTTTCTATTTTCATCTTTATCGGGTGCAGTAATTTTGACAGTATATGTTTTTTTTAAAAAACTAACAAGTAATATATATATAAAAATTAAGTCAATTCCTACTTAGATCAACGTAGAAATTTTTTATTTTGACTACTTTTTATTAAATAGTTACAATTAATATAAATATGTATATTCATAGGACAGAATCACAACATTAAGTGGTAATTAATTTTTATTAATAATCATTAAAGTATCGTATTGTCATCCAAAACAATCGTGTCTATAAAATTTCATTTCAACTGAACGTGAGAAAAACACCTTTTCATGTTTTGACACAAGTTGCCAAAAGGGTCGCCAAAAATAATGCCAACGTGGCTGTATTTGTAATACTTTAAATAATTAGTTTTAATCAATTAATTTTAATTACCTATAATTAAAGCATCGTATTTTTATCCAAAACAATAGTGTATTGAAAATTTCAGCTCAAATGGGAGCTTTAAAAGGGGAGGAAAAACCTTTTCAAGTTTTGACACGCCAAAATGTTCACTGTCGCCAAAAATGATGCCAACGTGTCTGTATGTGTAATTCTTTAAATAATTAGTTTTAATCATTTAATTTTTAATAATTATAATGAAAGTACTGTATTGTCATCCAAAATAATCATGTTTATAAAATTTCAGCTCAATTGAGCGCTTTAAAATGTATTTTATTACGATTGAAAATTCCACGAAGATAAATATATAAAAAAATAGAGTGCGAGCTAATAGTAGGGATTTAAAAACTAAAGAAGTACCTGATGTGATTTTTCCTTGTTACTACTTAGTAGGTGCTTTTTCATTGTAATAAATATTAAAAAAAGTACTAAAAATGCCTATTTTTCTTTAATAAAAATTACTTTGATTGTTTATCGTAACATAAGCTCAAATACCTAAACTGCATTCCTCTTGTGGCAGTACTCAACATAAAAATTCATTTTTTATTTTATTTTTCCAGTTTTTTTTTTTTTCCTTTTTGCATAATAAAGTTTTCAAATACTGAAAAAAAGTTTCGATTCATTCCAGTGTATATGTTGAAATAATCTGATTTTTAATATTCTTATAATGAGTTTATTTTTAATATTTTAAAAGAAAATCGTAATATTTTATCAATATAGAAAACTTTATGTCATACACATACATGCTTGTTATTTTTAAAAATTGTCTTTTATGTATTAAATATTACTTTTATATTACCGTAAAATCCGGCGTATAACGCGCATCTATACTTGAGAGCTACGTTTTTAAATTTTTAGGTATATTCGCCGTAGGACGCGCATCCCCTTTTTTACGAAGAAACCTTAAATGTAAGTGAGCAGTGCTCTTATGTTTTGAAGTCGTTAATCCGAGATATTATTCCAAGCTTTAGAAAAAAAAAATAGTATACTTTTAGAATTACAACTCTTTAAGGTCATAAGAAATGTTATTCCTTTTTAATAAACAGTATTTCGATATATGTAGAAATCTAATTTTTTATGCCCATTTTTCTTTTTTCTTCTTTTTTATACCCGGCTAATAACACGCTCCCTTAAGTTTTGATCTTATATTTTGTATTAAAAAAAAAGTGCGCTTCATACGTCAGATTTGGTGGTATATATTCTTTATATATATGTGTATTATATATATTTGTTTTATATATTTTACAATTTTACCATATTTTATATTATATATATATATAAAATGTATTTTATATTTATATTCTTTAATGTAAATAATTTTCCAATGCTTTTAAAGAAGTGCATTAAAAAATTATTTCATTTAAGGTATCCAACTAGGTTGAAAAAATGCTTTTTAGGTGTTTGATGTTTGGTGTTGTTTGGGTCATTAGGGAAAAAAAAAATTAATTATTGAGGAAGGACTAGTACATAAAACTAGAGGGTTTTTTAAACTCTTTTTATAGCATTTACTTTAACTAACTAATAAAAGTATTTTTTTATTTGTTTTTTGAAGAATGGACTTTTCATGAGATAATTTGTGCACGAAAAATGGAATATCTTCTAAATAATACAATCAAATGCAATAAAATTTATAACATATATGCTATGGAACCTTCAGAGTGTAACAAACCGCAGGTTTTAAGACAGCTACATTTAATCACATTTTACAGCGATTTTTAGCTTAGAACATGCAGTAATTTTGACAAAAAATCATGACCATCAAATTTAAATGCTAATAAAATATTTATTTCTTAAAATGTTTTTTATCCTGCGGTTTGTGACACTTCAGAGGGATCAAGAAGTATATCAGCAACGTTAAAATTGCATAATGTGCATTTTATTTTTATCTATCACGTTTTTCTTAACTTAAAAAATGTTGCTAAATTTTCCTAAAAATAATTTTTTTTCAAAAAAAAGAGGGTGATACATGTTAGTTAGTTATTAGTCATGACTTTTTAAGCCTATTTAAGTTCCTTAAAACAATAAAATTATTCAGAAAATCCATTTTTGAAAAATTTATCTCCGAACCTAGTCGGGTACCTTAAAAAATATATATATTTCGAGAGTAATTTTTTCATTTGATACTGTATATACATTCACATAAATAGAATTATTATGTTCTCATGCCCACAAAAAATATCAGATACCTCTAATCCAAATTCTACTATTTCCTTCTTTTCAATAGTACTACACGCAGAAAAGCAAAAGCAACGGCGGGATATAGTATTTCACAGTCATTTTCCAACCATGCTCTTTCACAATACTCAAAGTCAAACAGGGCACAACCGAATCTTCTGAAGTGCAGGGCACGAGAGTGTATGCCCCTTTTATCCAGCAGGGGCTCGAGTGCAGGGGCATAGCGTTACAGACTTCAAGAGTAGAAGCTGACTCTGCCAAAATCCTGGCCTGGTATCACATGACAAAATCCATTTCCGAAAAGAAAGGAACCGTACGGAGAGGGGTTTATTGAGATATTTGTTCAGTTCCAGGAGGGGAGGGGGAGTGTTATAGATGATGGAGTCGTTCATATTTAGTTGGAGGTATTATTTGGTTTGAAGGAAAGACAAATAGGTTGAAGAATATAATGGAGTCGGCAGTTTTGAATGACAGACGATATTTAAATTATTTGATTAATGAGTTGTAGAATTCAAAGCTAACAAGATTTCTGTGATTTAAGCAAAATTTTTTAATTTAAGGATTTTCAAAAAATTTTTGCTTGCCTCGTATGTGTGTATACTATGTAAAACAGATTTTGTGCTAAAAATTTCATAAAAAGTTAGCCATTTAATTTTTTAAGGAAAAACCTTAAAATTTGTGAAGTGATTTTAAAATGCTACTCCTCCTACAAAAATTTGCGTACACGCATGAAATTTGATTACTAGTACGTCCAACTATGTATAACAAAATTTGGTATGGGTTTTGCGATGACACGATTGGTATTTGTACAATACTTATTTTATGAATCCTTATTGAAAATTCCTTAAAAAATTTGCAAATTCTAACTTCAATTATTTTTTAAAAAATAAGTACTGCTTTGATTCAAAAATGCATACCAACTTTTGTTACACGTACTGTTAATAATAGGTAAAAAAAANCAGACAATTAAATTGTATAGAATTACACTTTCGAAAAGTCTTAGTGAACAATGAAAAAAAGAGAGAGTTTCGACAAAAAATGTCATTAGTTGGTTAACATACAGGAAAAAAAGAAAAAGAATAATTTAAGAAAGTAGATAACTATATAAATATAAGATATGTTTTTATTAAAACAAAAAAATGAAGTAAGTTGTATCTTATTCTTTATAACTAGTTATTATTGGATTTTTTTTCCTATTTATTTCTGAGTTAAATTAATATAAACCACTAAATATACCTTATTAAAGTGTAATAATCTAATGAAGTTCATAGGGTAACTTCAGTAATTGTAATTATGCAATAATATTGTTACTTAAATCGGGGTTCGAGGATTATATGCAAATCAGTCGGAAATAACAAGGCAGTTCTTCAGGAGTGATAGATACTTATTGTCATAAAACAATCCTTGAAATACAGGATAAAGTGCTCAAATGCTCTGAGTAAATCTCAGAATGCCTTCAAATCTTTTGCGATGCACAGACACAGCTATCATTGTCTAAAATACAAGAATGTAAAAGATTATACACAAGCACTAGCTCGTCCTACTCAACAGCTTAAGTAAAAACTTATAGCTGGTCGACTCTTCATGGTCAGAACAAGACTACTTTTCAAAGGTGAAAATAAGACTAATTATATACTGGTGAGTGACATCTGATTATACGCCAAAATGATCTTTGAAAAAAAATCCGAAAACGCCATTTGACGGGCTCACGCGCCTTTTCATTAACATGTCCTTTGGGTTCTTTGGGGCCAGAATTAATAGCAACTCATTTCCAACCAAACCCAAGAAGTGAAGCGTGAAGGAAAGATGCAAATTCGGAAGCTTTTAAATATCAGAAGTTAGAGTAAGTGGTGTGGCACACAATTTGGGGAATGTTATAATAGTTCGTGATTCAATTGTGAAGAGTTTTTGAACGGTTAAGCGATAGCCAACAGAAGTTATCCGTGTCAGAGAGCCCTTATATCAAGGTGCATACCATTGCACTCCAGTGAACCGCAACTTCAACTAGGATCATATTGATCGCTTCTTCATTCGACATTAAGGTAGGAGTGACTATTTAATATTCGGATCTGGGGTAGCAGAGTGTAATTGAGCTTAGGCGAGTTAGTTATTGATAGTGGTACGAGTTACGCTATTTCGGTAATATATATATTGTGTTTATCCACCGTATATTCTCTCCCATATAGTATTATTATCTAATATGTTAAAGGTTTAAGTTTAAGATCTTAATAAAGTCATATTAAGATCATGGAAGCTTCTAGTTCTTCATTTATTCTTACACCTCTAGCTCAAGCTGATAATCAAGGAGAAGGGCATCCAAGAGGAGCGTCCTTACAGCTATAGATCGTTACGGATATTGTTCATTCCCAGAAAGGAAATTGTTCGTGTTAAGCGATTTTATTTCATGCTAAGAGAAAAAGAACACACAGTAGTTTGTCGGAACCGATATTTAATCTTAAGTGTTTTCAAGTTAAACATATTTAATTGTACTTGAAAACAACCAGGCAAAAACATGACTTGACACAATTAAAAATTAAAGTCATTGTGAGATGCATATTCGTTCGCATTTCAAAAAATATAAATAATAAAAGTTATTAAATTCCTGATAGATAATTTCAAACTATAAGTGTTTGTTCCTTATACAGACCATGGACCACGATATATGGTATTACTCACAACTTATTTCCTTCGATAGAGTTTTTTCATTATTAAGGGGACACAGTAAAATTCAATTGACAAAAATTGATCAAAATATCAAATATTTTTAACCAAAAATTATCTTTAATATACTTTTATTATAATCAAACAAAATTTGAAAACTCTGTACTTGAAAAACGCAGTTACGATAATTTTTATGATAATTTTTATTCACTTTTCAAATGTAAATCAAAATTTTGAACTGACTATCTCAGAAAGAAAGAGTAATTAGTTTATCTTTATTTAAAATGCTAATGCATTTTATCTATAGTGCCAAATGCTTTATATTTTTCTAGCTATTGCTAGTAATACATGTTACCAAATTTGGTATGAATTGTTGAATCAAAGCAATACTTATTTTTTTTAAATGATTGAATTTAGAATTTATACATTTATTTTTAGGAATTTTCCATAAGCATTTGCAAAAAAAAAAAAAAAAATTACGATTATCAGTCATTTATCACAAAACCAAAACCAACTTCTAATAACTGCAACTGTAACTGGACGAAAGCATTTCGTATATAAAAATGCCACGTGAACTATTAGAATGCATATATAATAAATCTGTAGATATTTATGTGTTGTACTGTGCCGTGAATACCGTTATTTAACTAATTTCAAAAGTAAATATGTAAAAAGTAATATATTTTGAAACCCATAAACGTATATAATAACAACTAAAACAATTTGAAAAATTATTAAATTAAAATGTTTTGTGTAAGTCGTACCATGCTCCCTTTAACCATCTTGAACAATATTGCTTAAGTAGTTTTGAGTTACATGTACTTGAATAAGTTTTGTGCATTAAATCATATAAACTAAGGTTAACGGAAATTGCACATTCTATGTGCATATATTCATATTGTAATCTCTCTCTATATATAATGAAAATATAGAAGACACTGCAAACAATTTTAGAATGTTCATATGTTTTAAAATTCTGCACATTACAGCAAGCTGTCTCGAAATTGACGCTAATTCACGTAATTTATATTCGAATAATCTTCAACAGACTATCT
>BMAV01003187.1:65552-78751 GCA_019973955.1 Trichonephila inaurata madagascariensis
AATCGGACATTTAAAGGTTCATGATCTATTGCTCTATGGATTTCTGTTTATATTTTGAATAAGTTGGTTTAGTTTTCTAATATTTTCTATATCCGTATGCAAATATGTGGGATTTTTGTCAATTTTTTTAAAGTGTAAGTTATTTGTTTTTATTAAAACGAAAACATTTTCTTTAAAATTTGATTGCTTTTTAAAATAGAGCGAAAAATTTTGTACTCTCTACTCAGATATTATCAATAATAGTAAATTGTAAGTTTTAGCGTATTTGATAGCATTTAAAGCTTTATATGAATTTTTAAATTAAACTATATATATAGGCTAAGCAGGGAAATTCATCCGGTCCCGTGCGTGCGCATCCTCACCGAGCGAACGGGACTGGGGAAGAGCTTCGTTCTCTTTCCGCTGGTCCTGAAGGGGTTAACACTAAATCCAGAGTCCAACGCTTCGTGCTTCCAAAATAAGGGACTCTCTCGACCCCTCACCGTCTCACTGGGAGGTCAATCACCTTCTCCCTAAAAAACAGCAACCCATCGAAGAAGACGCGTAGATTAGCGCCAACATTCCATAAACCAACAGCAAAAGTAGACAAACACTACTCCTATCAAACACAATTTTCATGAGTAAATTGTATCACCAAATGCTATCATCGTTATTATTGTTTTTGAACATGCGCAGGAATAGCTTCCACTATTACCTGTATATCGTGGCATTTAGTGAAGTTTTTGTATCTAATGAGACTAATGGACGGTATAATAAAAAAGTGCCTAATTTTCTTTTGAATTTCAAAACAATGTAATTTATTCAGTTGTTTTATTTTTGTGCCTTTATTATGGCAATTCAAAAATCGACATTAAAAATAAGTTACATGGCGGAAAAGTATATCAAAACCTTATTTTAACTCCTTAATTGGTTTGGCAGTACTCGGTACGGGCTAATGAAAGTTGACCACAAATGTGTGGCTGGGCTTTATCGCACCTTCTACTAAAACCCCTATTGGGAAATCCTTGGGGCCAGAAGGGCATTTCTTTCCAACCAACTCAAGAAGAGAACTCGATTATGCAGATTAGGAATGTGTATGCATTGGAGCTTTATTATTCGCGTAGAGTTCGAAGTGGAGTCTTTAGAAGGCAGAAGTTGGAAATGGAGTTTCTAGTAGGAGAGTTCTATGAGTGCTAAGGAGAAGTTCTAATGAGGGGCTAGAAGGAAGTATTATAAGAATCTTATAAAAGTGGGTTCGAAGCCAGAAGATTACCCATTTGCCGGATCAAGTTGGATTACAGTATTATATTGACGATATAATGACTGGTAGCTGTTCGCCGTGGAATATCGGTAAAATAGATATTATATTTTAATACTAAAGCGGATTCTAGTAAGTTAAGGAACCGTCTAAATATAGAATCGGTGGTTAATTTATCATAAAGGTAGTGAGTAAGGCAGTGCTTCTCAAACTTTCACTACTGGCGAACCAATTTTCAATCATAATTTTCATCGCGCCCAAAAAGTAATAATGTATTGAATGCAATAATAATGAACTTTTGAGGTAAAGTAAATTTTTGTACGTTACTTTTTAAGTAATATATTTTAAGCAAGTTATATATATATATATATATATATATATACTACTTTTAAATAATAGTTATAATGTTGCTATTATTTTTCCTTTCTCTGAATTTTTAAATAGGAACCAATTGCAAAATGATATTTAATTAAGATTTATTTCCTCCATCATCCATTTCTAAGAGCACAAATGTCATTAAGAACAAGTAATATAAAAAAATAAATTTGCAGTCAATTCTATATACTTAGGCCAACAAAGAAAAAATTTATTTTAGTTACTTTTTATTGAATAGTTACAATTAATACAAATATGTAATACATATGACAGAATCACAATGTTAAGCTACAAAATAAAAAGCAATTTTCCTTGCCATTTTTCATTTTCCTTTCTATATATGGCATTGGACTGTTATTTCTTTTTGTGTTACTATTTATTCACGTGTAATTAAATTTAATTGGTGTAAGAAAATAGTATAGTAAAAGAAACCACACACACACACATTCTGAGAATTTAAAAAATAAAAAAAATAAATGTATTTGAACTGAGATGAATAAATATAAAGAGTATTTTATCTACACGATTGAAAATTTGAACAAGATATATATGAGAGAGTGAAATTATAGTAGAAATTGAAAAATAGTCTACTTTATGTTGCGTATATCATATACATCACATCTGTCATTCTCACGAGCGTCTGCGTGAGTCAGGCCTAACTATCGGACGTCTCTGCGCAAAACATGTAATAATGCTGTGCCTCATTGAATTCCAATCAGTCTTGGTCGATTCGATGCTTCTAATACAAATCTGTATCCTGAATGTACATTTATAATTTGCTCTTTTAGTTGTAATTCACGGTATTAAGTATTTGCTGCAGAAGATTGAAACAAAATCATGAATAAATTTTTAAGTCGTAAGCGAACATTCTACGATAATAAAGGCATCAACAAAAAGTGCACAGACGAGCATAGTTCGAAAATTAAATCAAGGAAATATTCTCCGAAATACTTGAGAATTTTGGATTTACCTTTACTGTAAATGGAGAAGAAAAGCCCTGTGTGTTATTTGCTCAAAAAATATTGGCGGCAGACGGTGTGAAACCTAATAAATTTAAAGACATTTCGAGGCACTCTTCATGGCGGTACATTCATAAATCTCGAGAGTTCTTTGAATCAAAATTAAAATCATATGAAAAACAAAAAAATTTAAAAAAAACTTTTGTCAGTGAATGAAAAAGTTTTACTTGCTCTTACAAAGTATCATATAAAAATAGCCGAATGTAAAGCCCCACGCACTATTGCTTAGAAAGGCTTATTTTGCCTGCAACAATTGAAGTTATAGAAACTATGTTTGGAACAATTTTGCCAAGTTGCAGTCCATACCCTATCAAATACTGTTTCCCACGTCGAAGATTGATGATATCGCTGAAGATGTAGAACGCAGCAGCTTTTCGGTAAGTTGCGTGATAGAATTGTTTTCAATTCAGCTTGACGAGGCAACAGATAGCAATAAAGATGCTCAATTCATTGCGTATGTTCGATTTTGGGATGGTATGTTAGCAGTAGAAAAATTAATTTTGCAAACCAATAAAAACTTAAAGCAATAATAGCATTGGCTTTGATATTTTAAATAATTTTTATAAACAGAGGCAAATATAGAGTGGAAAAATTGTGTCGGAATATGAACCGATGGCGCTCGTACAATGTCAGGAAAGATTTAAAAGGTATACAAGCACTTAAACAAAAAATCTCCCTGTGCATCTGGACACATTTGCATGATCTAGAGAAGGCTCTGGCCAAAGAAATGAGTCCTGGTCTGAATATTGTGCTAACGACAATTGTGACTGTAGTAAATTACATAAAATGAGACCCTAAAATCGAGAATCTTTTTCTGCTTTGCAAAAGACATGGGCACAGTGCATTCATCATTGCTATTTTATTGCAAGCAAGATGGATTCAATACGCGGAAATTTTGAAACGTGTTATGAATTAAAAATGAAATTACCATTTTCTAGAAGGAAGAGCACCGGAAGCTGAGAGGCTGCGTGATGGCTTATTTCTGATGAAGTTGAGCTACTTAGTCGATATATTTGAGAATTAAATATGACGGATCGTCAACTTCAGGATCAATGTACATATGTTTGACACAGTGATAAAATTAATGCTTTTTGTAGAAAATTCAGAACTATGGATCGAAATTTAAAACAAAAAACCACAAATGTTTGAAAATGCGGATAAATATTGGCCTGAAAACTTACAAAACTGAAGAAGAACATGTGGAAGTTGTTTGTAAACTATTGAATATTATTTGCTATGTTGGCAAAAGTTTTAAAAAATATTTTTTGCTGAGGACAACTTGATAGCAAGTTACGAATGGGTTAGAATCCTTTTCAAAATATACTCCAGAAGGGCTCTCTCAACTATCGAAGAAGAAAATTTTCATAGATTTCTACATTCGGTGGCGAGTAAAGACAATTTTGTAATAAAACTCTCTTTTTCAATTTTAGACAGAAGTAGATGATGAATTTTCACTTGCACTGAAAACAAAGCATTTCGTATACTACTACCATTTTTCAACATCATTACCTTTGTGAAACAGGATTTTCGGCGTTGGTTGCTTTGAAGATAAAATATAGATCTCATCTAAATATAGGAAAAGAACTTGAAAGTGTCAATTTCTAATATTAAGCCTTCATTTGAAAACAACTTGCTCTGCAAGTAAAGCCCATGGAAGTCACTAATAATAATTGGCATTTCTTAAATTGGTATTAATAAGTGGATATAAAATACATTGCAGTTCTGATACATTTATATAAGTACACTGGCTGAAGTACCCGTTCTGCGATTATTTTTTTTAAATAATACATTATTCAACGATATAATAGCTTAATTGTAAGAGTAAAACCAAATGCAACAATGTATACAAAAATATAAAATGATTTTTAAATGAATGCTCCTATTATAAATGGTTTAAAACGAACTGTGTGTGTGTAATTTTAAGCCTCACAGAATTAGCATTTAAATTAATATTAAATAAGGGAAAATGAATGTAAAATTCTAAAGAAGAATAATTGTTATTTTAATATTTAAACGAGAAACCTTCAAGAAATGTTTTTAACCAGGGAGCAGGCGCCCAATACACGCTAACGTTAATGGTCGCGCGGTGTGACTAAGTCTCGCTGACCCTTTTTATAATTATTTTTACTATACACGATAAAAATCACAATTCCATTGAATAATTAATTAAAAGAAAATATGCTCACCTACTTTTCAGGACTGTATTTTTCTTTTGATGATTTTAGAAAAAATCAATAAAACTAAAGAAACTGTTCCAAATGTGCGTGACCTTAATAAAACATAAATCACAGACACTTTTCACTAATACAAGAAAGTTATTTGCAAGCAAAACTGTCATATTTTGCTGCTCACGTTATTGTAATTTTGCTGTTCTTTGATGATCTACAAATGGTATATTGAGATTTTCTTGCTTATTGTGTCTTTAGCAAGGCGAAGAGTTACATTATGGCTTCATAGCTGGTAGAGTTCTTTAGGTAGCATTTGAAAATTTCTATTCAACTCAAGCGTTTCATGTCTTTCGCTTTTACTCATATTTGCTTTCTTCACGATTGGTATGCAATATTTCATCAGGTTCTTCAATTTAGCGATCAGTTTCAATTTCCTTCCAATGAGAGATCACAGATGCCCATTTTTTATATATATATTCTGCTCATTTACATTTTATAAACCATATATGGAGGTCGTACAATACAGCAATCAAAACCACAAAAGTTAATCATAGGGGAAGAATAGCATATTCATAGAAAATATTTTGAACAAAAGTGGTCGTGTAGGGGAACTCGATCAAAACAAGTACACCTTGATTGTAAAAAACGTTTGCCTCTCCAAAAAGAGGCATACATGTGACAAAATTCATTTAGTTCCCATTAAGACTGTCTACTATTAGGAGAATACTGTCAAGGTCACTGTTAAACGAATAAACAGTTTTAAATTAGCACAATTTCGTGAGCCTGGGTGATTCAGCGCCTCATGCGACCACTCCCATGTAAATGTGTATTCGATACGAAAACATCGATGTCAGTTCTAGAAAAATAATTGTGTAAAACGTTTTTTCATTATGCATTATATGTTTCAAAATACTCATAAAATTACATCTTGGCCAAATAATCCTTCAATGTGCTCAATATGTGTGCTTATCCATTTATCATAAAACTCATTTAAATGGGAAAATAAAAGCAACAGAAAAATATTATTTACAAGTTTCCTAAAAGAAAAAGAGACTGAGTTAAACTATACCGGTAGGTTTGAAGGTCAAAGAGATTATACTCAAAGAAGTATCTTACAGTTAGCAGAAACGTAAATAAAAAATCTCATCATTGGGATTGCAGCAAAACAAATAAAATGTCTTTTTTTATTATTTGGTTTTGGGATCGGAAGCTAATGAACGTTTGAAGTGGAATCTTTGAAAGTGGAAGCCAGATGATATATATAAATTTATATCGGTGTAATATGTATTTTTTATTTTTCAGAAAGCATTTTGTTTTATTTAATTCAAAAAATTATTTTTTAAACCTTTTATTTTCAATATGCTCGCGCCCCCTTGCAGGGTTATCGCGCCCAGGGGCGCGCCTAGCTTACTGGGTAAGGTTTAATGCGCTGTGGTTAAATTGCAGTTTATGTCATATCACTCCTGATGTATATAGACTTTGGCATTGTATTGCTTAATATTATTAGAAATAATAATAAACTAGTCTTATTATGGAAGCTTTGAGTGGTCAATCTTTTGTCCCCACAAACTCAGGTGGGGTTGATGAAGAGATGATACCCATAGACCGTGGGGTATCACAACTGGTTCGCACATACGCTGTGCTATTCCCCTTCATATAGAGAGTCGACTGAAATGCTTCTCTCATCCGAAGGGGTTTCTTTGTGATGAAGGTAGGAAATTAGATTCTTGAAAATTTCCGATAAAGATCGACAACACAATATGCAATTTTTTGCTTGATAAGAAATTAAAATAGAATGATAACCGAAAAAAACCTCTGTCTCCATTGCAATGAAGGATGAGTATTACATTGTGTGTGCATATTGTGCCCATACACACAAAATCCTCAACCGTTTGAAAAAGAGGTAAGGTTGCGAATATTTTGTAAGCACAAGAAACATTCTTTTAAGATATATGGAACATTCTTCATAGCATACAGAGTATATTTAAAAAAAGCAAACATTTAGGGGTTTCTGTGTAGCACAATTATAAAATAAAAAATAGTGATAAAACTTTAACAAAAAAAAGTAAAATAAAATTCTTCTATTTTCGCATTCTGTTAAGTATTATGCTTAGCCATACGCAATAATGGAACATTTGCTGGAACATTTTGGGCTAAAATATTCAGCGCTTAAGTGGTTAAAATAAGTTATCAGTTTTCACACCTGATATTGGTTAAAATTACTTGACTCTTATAAAAAATTTGTACTATAGCAACACTTTTATCTGGAGTTATTTTATTTCTTCAAAAGTTTTATTGTTACTTCGTTATCAAGAATTATTTACAATCTGCGTTTAAAATATCAAGGGCCTCAGGGGTGTTAATTTTGTTTCGAGGCTGAACATATAAACAAATTTCAAATAGATATAATTCTTTGAAAATAAAATTAAACAATTCGATTCTTTTACACATTATTTATAAAGCAATAAGGTTTTAAAAAGTGCAAAATGTTTAAAACGTATTCATAATTTTAAAATTATAAGCATGGGACAGTAAGAAACATTTATGTAATAAATATTGAGTAAATTTCATGTTGTAGTCATTTTCTAAAATAGTAGCCTCTTTGAAGTATAAAACTTTATAGAATTATTAAATTTTCCATACTCTTTAACCCTATCTAATTTTAGTATTATATATCAATTGCATTTCAAAATATTTAAGAAAAGATTGAAATTTAAAAAAATAATAATAGTTAATTTTTTTTATTTTTAAAAGATATAATTTATTATTCTATTTTTATATAAAAAAATTAGGATGAAATAAGGGTATCATTAACTTAATAAATCAACTTATTGTTAGTAATTAGAGTTACTATTTTAGAAAATATCACGCGCAGCGTAAAACTTAATTAAAATTTCTTAGATAAATGTTTCTTATTTTCATATGGTTATAATTTTTAAAATTATGATTACATTTTAAATACTTTATCCTTATTTAAAGCCTCATTCCTTTATAAATAGTCTGTAAAAGAATAAAATTATTTCATTTAAAATCGAATAATTGCATTTACTCAAAAATAGTTTATATTTTTTCATCTCTCGAGACAAATTTAAGGTGTTCGAACATTGAAAATGACCAAGTACGGTCAAGATAAATACTTTTTTTTATTTTATTCAATATAGCTATCTTTTGGCTGTACAAAATATACTTTTTTTTTTGTTTCTATGCAACCTAGAGGCTAAGTTTCAAGCAATTTTATAAAGTTAGAAAAACCGGAAGTCTGTGTTTGATATACCAGAAGTGGGCATTTTAATTGTGCAAAAATCTTTCTTGGCAAGTCTGATAGCTCAAAATGTTACGAATGTAATTCTATAAAACTTCTTGAACCTGATATTTATGTTATTTTCTAGAGAATGTACTTAAATATTTCTTATTGTATGAATACTTTTTGAGTTATGTATTGTTATTTAAATAATGGTCTCATAAAGAATGTCACATATAATATGTTTACTCAATCAGATCTAAAATTTTTAAATTTTAATGAAACATTAAAATTTTAGTACATTTTCTAGATAAATACACCTAATTTGTTTTAGTGATACTTTTACTGATATAAGTTTATTACTTTTTTGTCTAATTGCTTTGAAGTTTTTCAAAAGTATTGCTAAAATTTCACTTGTAATTGTGATTTTTGCAAAATTCAGGTAATTTATTTTAAATATTGTTATATATATATATATATATATATATATATATATATATATATATATATATATTTTCTTAAATATTAGTATTTATTGGTATTACGTCCTAAAAAAGCATTTATAATATTTCAATATGCTACTTTGTTAAAAAGCACTCCAAACGTGTTTGGATACCTTAACACTACTAAGGCCCATTAAAACTTTGATCTTTTCTTCATAACATCTAAGTCATATATGTGCATTAAGATATATTCTTGATAAACATCCCCGGAGTGACACAATTTGAAAAAAAAAGAAAAACCCCAAACCTCATAAATCACTTACCAATACATAAAACTAATAATAACATCAGCACGAAAATAAATCACTTATCTATGACATTTTCCAGAGATTGATTTCTTCCGGAGAGAAAATCTAATTTCAAATACGATCCGGTATCCTTTCGGGGTTCCCGAAACCCATTCCTAGGTAGGAATAAAGGTATGCATAATTCTCCAGGCCAACTTCCTTTTCTGGTTGGAAGGAATTCACTCCAGGAAATTCATTAGGATAATGAGTTGAGTATCGAACTTGTCCTGATATCCTTGCGAAGCAAATAGCTGCCTTTAAATTCCCAACTGTCCTTAAGGAGAACCTCATTTAACCATTCGTCCACAATCGTGTCCTCCTGGATTCTGATCATCATTATTTTTAAGTGGAAGCGTAGGCTTGAAGGTGAGAAGCAGTTCCCCAATAAATGAAAAGGGGGTTGAAATTTTTTATGTGGGATTTTGTGAAAGTGTCAGTATTTCTTACAATAATGCCAACCACCTGGAAGTCGTACAGTGAAGATTTTTTATGTATTAAATCATTTTATTACTTTTAAAAGGTTAATTTTAAAATGCATCATTTACAGTGAAATACGTTTAAGGTTTTCCGACTACTTTCCCGGAATCGTGATTTTAAAAAAAAAATTTAAAAGGAAAATTATTTATGATATTTAGTGTCACTTAGATTAGAAAATGTATATAAGTTTTTTTTAAGAATAGTATTACAATAAACAATTTTTTAAAGTACAATTTTTTGAAAAAAATTGAACATAAAAGCCCTTTTTCAAAATTTTTTTTTTGTGAAAAATGCTTCTATTATAATAATATTTCGCCTAAAAAAAAGCCCCTTACCTCTGTACAGAACTCAACAAATTTTTGAAATAAATAATTAGAAGGGGGTTTTTATCCATGTTTTACGACAGCATGGGGGGCAATTTTAAAAAAAAACGCTGATAATTAACCAAGGGGTTTTGTAACTCTAAAAAATAATGTAAATTTTTCAAAAAAAAAAAAAAAAAAAAGGGACTCTTTTGGAGAAGTCTTTTGCTTTATACAAAGCACACACAAATTTTTATGTTGAAGCATTTTTTAAAAGGGGGAGAACATTTTAAAAGGTTATTAAAGAGTTAATTTTGCAAAATATTGTATTTAAATTTTTTTTTTGTCAAAATGTTTAAAAATAATTTTATACATGTATTCAAAACTAATTGACATTAAATATCATAAAAATTATCCATTTATGCGCTTTTCAAAATCACGGTTCGAACGTAGTCGGATCCCTTAACGTAAAAGAAAACCCAAGGTATCCATTCCCCCGGTTTTTTTTAAATGAAATGGAATATGGAGTTTTTTTGGTTTTAAATTTATTTAGTATATTTAAAAAAAAGTGTAAAAAATTAAAAGAAAAAGAAATTTTATTACTAAAAGGGGAAAAAATTGGTAAAAATTTGGGGTACATCCCTCTGTACAAAAATTTTTTTGAAAAAAATTCTCAATTTTTCAATGTTAATTGTTACTTTGCATTCTTTTTTGAAATGACCTTCAGGATAAGAGATTTTTTAAATGTTTACAAAATAGGGGCACTTTATTTTGGGTTTTATTATATGAAATTGTTAAAAAAGGGTGATTATATTCGCATAAGTAACTGTAAAATTTTTGTAATAAAAAAATTGATTGAAAAAATCTGAAGTTTAAAACACAGCACAAACACAAAAAAAATTCAGTCAATTATTTTTAAATTGAGAAACCCCACTTTTTTCCCCGTTTGAGCTTTTTTCATAAAACATATTTCGAGAAAAAGGGGTTACTCCGTTTACAGCAAGTGGTCTGCCCGGAAGAGTCCTTGTTTGGGTTACCCTTGACGCGGGAAACCCAGATGTCTCCGCCGCCAATGGTTTCGATAAAAAAAAGGGGTGGGGGGAATGGAATAAGTTGTCTTTACTGACGGGGTCCCCGCATCTGTCTGCAACACCACGATGGTCGGTTTCGAGTCTGGAGACACCGTGAAGAGAATGCTGAACAACTGCGTTATGTACCCCCCCACACTGGTCCCGCACCGGGTATTTTGGTATGGGGGGGGTATTGGATAACACTCTCGCACTCCCCCTAGTATGCATTGCCGGTACTTTAAACAGCCAGCCTTTCATCTCCGAAGTGTTGGAGTCAGTTGTCTTTCCTTCCCCTTTTAGGGGGCCACTTCATATTTCAACAGGATAATGTGCGACCACGCGTGGCCCCATTGTCAAAAGGGTTTTTCATCAATCCCAGATTGAATTGCTTCCCCCGGCCGGCTCGCTCTATGGATCTTTCATGGATAGAAAACATTTGGGCCCTGGTGGCTCAACGATTGATCCAACTTACACCCCCCGCTGCCACACCAGATCCAAAAAGGCAAGTGGAAGGGTTCTTGGTCTCCCATCCCAAAAACACATCCCAAAGTTTTCTTTGAATCAATGCCAGGGGGGCGGGGGTTCTCCAACAATGGTGGCTACTCCGGGTACTGATTCTGGCAGGAACTCCCCCATTTCACGGGGTTATAAATTTAATCATTTTTATCTTGGGCAACATGTTTGCAAAATAAATTTTTTTGTGCTAATCTCTTGTCTTTCTTGGTGTTGCATTTATGGTGGCCAGCAGTGTATTAAATTTCATCATGTTCTTTTTAACGTTTTTGTTTCATTTCTTTCTATTATGCACATGTAGAAATACATCTATGAAAATAAAATATACTCTAATAAACTTAATTTTGTTAAATATGTTTCTTTTCCGTGATATCCTTTTTCATGAAATTCTTTTAACATGAAAAAGTATTTCAATCCCTTCAGTTTTATGTTAAGCGATTTTCACTGTATAACACTTTTTTTTACTCTGTGTACCTCTTTAAGTTCATAATACTATAATAAATATATGGTATTGGAATTGAAAATCACCAATTCGGAATTCTGGGTGATTGTATTGTTTTTATTGTCGAACTTTTAAGTGTCAGCTGTACTATAAAATGGATCATGCAGTATAAAGGAGCTTCTAAATATTGGATTTGTTCGTATTCCCTTTCTTCTGTAGAAATTCTATGAAGTATATCATCTTGCATTTCGCAATGACGGTCTTGTGATAACTTTTTTGCAAATTATAAAATCACACAATTCCTTACTGGTCATGGTTATTTTAAAATGCATCTCCACAGATTTTACCTATGCCCTTCGAAACTTTGTAACTGCAATAATTGTGTTAAACGTTTTAATCTGTTTTTTTCAAAATTTAAAAAATAAAGAAAATACCTGAAAAAGTAACACTGCATAATTTTAAAATGAACTGGCGTCCTAATTATTTTCATTATGCTCAAAATAAACCTTCGTTCACATTATTTTGTATTTTCATTGATTTGTTTTTGAAAATTTTTCTTTTCTCTGTTTTTGAAACTTCATTGTATTGTTTTTGTTACTTGTTTCTTTTACTTCATAAAATGTGCTTCTTATCTTTGTAACATATTTATTTTTGCAATTTCATTATTTCGTAACTTTTGTTTAATTATTTATTTCTTATTTTATTTATCTTTTTTGTAAGCCTCGTGTAATAGCTGTGGTACACGGGAATTATTTTATCTTACTTCAATAAAAAAAAACTGTAAAAAGGAATAAATAAATATAAATACATTAAAAAATTTTTTTGAATTTCTTTTACACATTTTCAAAATTTAGTGTAAGTACCATTAGTGGTTCTGCATATGTTACGAAATTTTTTATTAAATTTCCTGATAATTGCATCGAAAAAGAGGGTCTTATTTTTTGACGAATAATGAATAATGATGTTCGATTCCGATGAATTCGTTAAATCGGGGCCAACTGTTCATATGTTTCACAAGATTATAAACATTAAAGGGTAGTGTTTATATAAATAGTATACTTATATTAAGGTATTGTTATTTTTTAGGAAGCATTATAACTATATTGGACAATTATTATAATAATGGACATGTATACCTTAAAGGTATTGGTAGTTTCAATTTATATATATTTTTGTTTGGTATAGAGTTTGAAACTCTTTTCGGGCGTTATTTATCACGTCTTAATCAAATACAGTCTCAATTTAACGAATTCATCGGGACCGAACAGTCTGTTCGTTAAATCATACCAGTTATCTGGAAATTTTAAAATACAGACTGATAGATGTGAAGGAAGGATTCAATCTGAGTACCTTTTGTTCAGAAAACGAGTATTTTAGCCATCACGCCGAAACGATAATCTTTGCGTGATGGATATTTAAAGGGTTTTTATAGATATCACACCCCCACCCAGGTTTGATTTCCTTTTGAAAAACCCGAAAAAAATGACGTCACATCCGCTGACAACCCAAACCCCTTTTTTCAACTGGCTGCGCATTCCAACGGAACGGGGAAGGGGGAAAAATTT
>BMAV01003188.1:0-13142 GCA_019973955.1 Trichonephila inaurata madagascariensis
TTGGTTTTTTTTTTAATTTTTTTTTTGAATATTTTTTAGTTTTTTTATTTTTTTTGAATCTTATGGACGAAACGGCTTAACCATCGCCTTATCAGTAATATCGAGTGTTCACGTAAACCAACTGTAGAAGCATCCGAACAGGTGATTGTTTGAAAAAGAAAATACTTCTCGAAGTTAATAGCATTTTGTCAATATTTAATAATAGTATGGAGTGGAATTCAGAAACATGAATATTAATGTTTTTTTTTTATGAAAAACCTTTTATGACATTGTTTTAAATAGGCAGTATTGTATAAAAAAAGGCATACGTAAAAGAACCTGAATACTGATGATTTCTAAGAACACAGAACAACGCGTATTTCCTGTTAAATTTGTAAAATTCTTAAAAAAATCTTAAAATCAACAAATGAATGTTTTATTTAAGGACATTTGGTGAAAGATATTTAGTTAAATAATTAATATTTTATTTCTTTAATTAAATGTATTTAATTGAGAAATATTAAAAGTATTTTAAATTCACAATTAAAGATAGCTATAAAATTTTTTAAAAAACAAGAACATTTTTTACTTACAAAATATAATTTTCAAACATTAATGAATGATAACATTTTCATTAAGGTTGGAAAATTACATTAATGAATGGAAACATTAATTAATGTTGATTTTTCTTCGATCATGGATATTTCAACAGTATTTTTTATACAGTTAAGAGGAAAATAAGTTTAAGGTAGTGTTTGATGAGATTTGTTTAGCCGTTAAATCTATATATAAGTGTACAGGAAAAAAGCGACTCACTCATTCATCACGAGATCTCCGGAACTATTAGACCTACAAAATTGAAATTTGGCAAGCCTTTCTATTTTGTTGAGTAGAGATCAATAAGAATGAGTTTTGCGGAAATCGATTCCTAAGAGAGTCATGGCGTATTATAGATGTAAAAATTCCCGTTTCTGAACTATAAGGCTTACAAAACTGAAATTCGGCAAGCCTGTTTCTTATGTCGATTAGAGAAACCCGAGGAACGAGTTACAAGGATATATTTACTTCCAAGAGGGGTAACGAGAGCGTGATAGTTGAAAAAAATTCCTGTTTTTGAGCTACTAGACCAGAGGTTCCCCAATTTTTTTTTTGTCTCATTGACCCCTTGCAATGTTTTTCGGTTTTGTGCAGACCCCTACTAACCTAATATTAAATTTTTGCAAATTTAACAACTTAAATGTTTTTTGACATTTGGTATAGCACTACTTACTTTAAAAGTTTTATGTTTCTAACTGTAGTTTAGTAGAGTGTTTAAACTCTTAAGAAACACATGTGAATTAATTCAATTAAAATTTAATTAACATTTGGTTGGAATGAATCTGTTGCTTCAATAACAAATTTTCAACACATTTGGCTTTAATCTTTTAAGGTTTAACTCTAAATCTCCTCGGTTAGTAGTATCCAATCTTTTTTTTCTTTCTGTTTTTATTTTGGAGATTGGCAAGTACTCTGAAACTCTTCCTCTCTGGGAAAAGCAAGTAAAACATTTCTTGAAATGTTCCATAATTCGGGATAAATAATTGCTGACATTCGTTTCTAAACTTTATTTTAAGATCTTCATTAGGGCTGTTAAAATCAGTTGCTTTTGTAATCAGACATTTTTTTTTTAATGTGACAACATGAATTCATTACCTACTGTGATATTACCATAGCCATAGCATTCTCAAACCTAGTTTCAAAATCTGAATAAAGGGCATTTAAATGCTGAACATAGGTTAAAACATCATTTTTCTGGCAGATTGTCTGTGACAAATTGAGAAAATGTCAAAATTTGCGATATCCAGTTTTATATTCCTTTAGCTTGTTTCTGGCATACACACAAGAAACACTGAAATGATTACCTTTTTTTAATAAATATGCTGTCGCCTTGTAACTGCAAATTAACCCCAGTAAATTTAGTAAATAAAGCTGTTAAATAAGTAAATATGGTTTACACTTGATTAAATTTTTTTTTTAAAATTAAAGTCACGATCTGGTTTAGGCTATTGTAGACCTTCATTTACACTTCAAGGACCCCCAAATTATTTTTTCACTGACACGGACCCCTTGCAGGTCATCATAGACCCCTAGGGGTTCATTAAGACACTTTGGGAATCACTGTACTAGACTTACAGATCTGAAATTTGGCAGGCTTTTCTATTTTGTTGACTAAAGATCCGCTAAGAACGGGTTTTGCGGAAAATAGGTTACAAGTGGAAGAGGTATAAGGACAGAGGCGTAGCTACCGCCATTTCAGCCGTATCAATGATACGGGGCCCCCAAGCTACAGGGCCCCAACATGTTTAAATACAGTCCCACTAACAGGGCTACCATATCTAAAAAAGGTCCCCGAAGGAATTTTGATACAGGGCCCTTTCAGAGATAGCTACGCCAGTGTATAAGGACGTAAAAGATAAATGTAATGCCGCTTTAGATATTCAAGTCCTGTACTGTTTAAGTGAAAGTTTTAAGGATGTTTTTGAATATAATCAAAAGTTTAATGCTGTAACTTGTCAATCATTAACTTAAAAATGAACAATATACAGTCATAAAATATGAAATACCAAACAAAGTGCTGGGTAACTTTTAGTACAGAGATATGGGGAGGAAATGACATGCAAAAATATCGATGTCAAGTTTGAATAAAATCCTAAGCGTTTTGTCAATTCGATTCTGTGAAAAAACATTGATTCTTTAAGTACAATTACTAATTTTAAATCAGAAATTTATATAATTACTGATTTTTAAAATCTCAAAGAGAATAAGATCAAATACACGCCTTGCACTAAATCATGTTTTAACAATTCCCACTTTAAAATTGAAGAGTATAATTTTGAAGTTGTTGACAGTTTCACTTATATTTAGGTTTGGAAATTAACAATAGGAACGATTGTACTACTGAAATCCAAAATAGAATTACTATGGCTAATAGAGGTCTTAATGAAACACAAAAATATATTAAATCGAATCTTATCAAAAGAAAAACAAAGGTTCTATTATATAAAATCTTTTAAGATCAGTATTATCTTATGCACGTGAAACTTGGTCCATGTCTAGAACAGATGAGAACGTAATAAGTATCTACGCAAAAGAAATTTTAAGATTTTATTTTGGGGAGGGGGGCATTCAGGAAAATGGTACATGGCGAAGATCAAATTTCGAGTCATTTCATAAAAAAAATCTGACTTTTTTTTAATTTCATAAAAAATACATCGTTTAAAAGGGGAGGCCACGCTGTCAGAACGGACGAAGACCACCCCTAAAAAAAGCTTAATACCCAATCAATTGGCTCACGAAGAAAAAAAACCCCCTTTAGATGGATTGATGACCTGAAAAAGATCCAAATTTTGAAAACTAAGAATGGGAGATCACAAGGAAGAAGGCTGACCTGGAAAAAAGGGTTCTTAGAAGGAGGGCGTAGGGCCCTTTGGGTTCCTGGGCTGTCGAGCCTTTAGGAAGGAAAGATTTTTTTAAAAACTATACAAAAAAAAAAAATTAGTTACCCCAAAACGTATAAAATAAGGTTCTATTTTATACAAAATAATATTGTTCTTTATTAATTTAAGAGGCTATGGTCTTCCTCAGAATCAACTTTGTGAACTTTCAAAAATGAACTCTATAATATTCATTTTTTTTTTTCTCGACTCTCATTCCCCTTTCTTTCTCGAAAAAAATCTTAAAACATTCTCTGAATTTGATTTATTTGTCTAGACACATTGTCATCATTTCTAGGGATTTCTCTTTATATTCAGATGTAATGGGGGTGTGAATGGTGAAAGATACATTTTTTGAAGGGGGAAAGGGGAAAGGGAAAAAAAATTTTTAACTCGGGGAAAATTTACGAAATTTCCGGTTTCCTCATTTACATAATAGAATAGTTTGTAATTTTCGCTAAATAATGTTGTATATTGTCTTCGAAAAGCGATTTTTAAAATAGACAAGAACATCACGGGAAAAATCGCTGAATAATGGCGCAGTTATTCCTTCAAATATTAATTTTTTTTTAAAATACAGAAATACTTTTGTATAGAACAGATAATTACTTTAATCAATGGTTCTGAGAACGTACCCTTACAATTTAAAATTTTAAGTTAAAATCCATTTTTGTCAAAAAAAGCATTTAATGTCAAAATTTCTGAGGATTTTCATGTATTTTATTATATTGATATATATATATAATACCCTTTAATTTCTCTAAACACAACTTTTTGATTTGTAATGGTCCTGTCTTTCAGAACTCTCGCTTAAATAATTACTAGCTTATTTGCATAATGGGATAATCGTAAAAAAATCTGCGTTTTAAAGTAAGCTTACGTATTTTTCTATCGTACAATATCTTTCCACTAATGGCAAGCTCCATTCTGGGAAGTCATGAGTTTTCCGCTTCAAACAAAATCCCGAGATTCTGGAAAATCCATTTCTTTTTCAATTCCTACTATTAGCTCACACTCTATATAAATTTATTTATTTTGTTGGAATTTTCAATCGTTAATGAAATAATTTCCATTCATCCAATCAAGTTCAAATAATTTTTTTTTATACTTGTAGTAGATGACACTTGATGTTAATACAGTTTTTTTTTCAAATATTAATTCATGAATTAAATTTTATCTTTTAATTTTAAATTTATTCTGCGTTATTTCCCTTGTAGTTACAATTAGCTTCAACAGATGGCGTCAGTATGTTTTTTCTAACAAAGTAAGAATTGACGTAAATTTTTTTTTTAATATTACTTGTTTCTTCGTCACAATGTAATACGCGCGTATGTCTTATTTCTGCTTTGTGTCGTCCATTTCTATGTGTTTAATGTACAATAAACAAGATTATCATACAACAAGATTGTCTTATCAATACCATCAATATTACATCAACCATCTAAATAATGATTCAGATAAAGAAATTCCTTACACTCGCCACGTTCTTATATATATACTAGCCGTTACCCCTTCACTTCACTGGCTGTTTTGTACAGGGTGGGTCAAACAAGACCAATCAATGTGAAACACAAAGAACTTTTTTATTTTTTGATGCAATTATTTTTTTCTTTTTGTAGGTTATAATTGAATTCATGGAAATTTATTATGGAACCATACAGTACAAAACAACACGTTAAAATTATCGAGTGTTTATATTCTTGTCAACAATCAATTGTTACGACTCAGTGTTAAATATCGGCAGTATTTTAATTCAAGATCAGCTCCCACAACCTTCATGATTAGGAGTTTGGTCGGTCGTTTTGAGGAACTGGGTTCAGTGGCCAACCCTCCTGAAAGAGGTGCCCATGGAAATATTCGCAATGAAGAAAACGGGGAAACTGTGCGGCAGATTTCTTCGAGAATGAGGATCAGGGGCGGCTCTAGGGCTGGAGAAACCGGACCCCTGTCCGGGGCGGCAAACTTTAAGGGCGGCATTTGGATCGAATTTGATAAAAAAAATGGGTTTTTGTTGTAGAAAATTTGATATATTTTCTGAAATATTATTTGGTGTGAATTTTTTTAAAAAAATGTATTTTATTTCCTTGTTTAATAGGCTGTATGTTTAATGTCAGTTTTATGTCGAAACTTGAAGGGTTCGAAGCAGAAATATATCTTAAATAATGAAATTTAATATTTTTACACATCTTTCACTAGTAACTTTCTCTCCATCCTGGAGTTGGGTCACAATGGATATCCCTTTCTCTCACACGATGTTTGGTGTCAGCTATCCAAAAGGGCATAGGGGTAATAAGTTTTGGGTGGAGAGCCACAGAAGATGTTTTGTTTTAGTTTTGGATGCAGTTACTATAAATTAAAATAAACACTTGTGATCCCCACCATCAATCATCTTGTGATCACCATCATTTTCGAAGAAATTGTCCTGTGCCGGAATGGCATATCGTTTGAAATAATAACAGTTAATTATATCCTTAATTTGGAATTATTTTGTATTTTTTAAGACAAAATTATATATATATAGTGTTATGTAGCCTTTTTGTTTGTTATTCGTTTTATAGGTGTGCATCTATTTGAAAAATATTTATTTTTAAATTATAATTTTTTGCTATAGAGAGAGGGGCGGCATTTTAACTTTTTGTCCGGGGCGGCAAAATTACTAGAGCCGGCTCTGTGAGGATGGAACGCCGGAAACGATTTCCGGAGCTTCTTACGGAACAGTGATTGAAAACTTTTTGCAGCCAATGGCGGAGCAGAATCCTAATTTGTAGTTTCAACAAGATGGAGCAACTGCGCACACTGCTAGCAAACTATGGATCTGCTGCGTGAAATTTTTGGCGAACGTCTGATTTAAAAAATATTCAGATTACCCTTGACCAACTCATTCGCCAGATTTAGCTGCGTCTGACTTTTTTTTATGGGGATATTCAAAAGACAAAGTGTATGTTAATAAACCAGAGACTATTAGACAGCTGAAGTTAAATATTCGAGACGAAATACTGAGCCTTCAACCAGGAACATTACGTGGAGTAATGGAAAACGTGTTAAAAAGAGCCAATCTCTGTATCGAGAAAAATGGTGGACATTTGTCTGATGTCATATTTCATACACAATTTCCATAAAATATATTTAATGGATTAATATATATTTAATACCATGATTATTGTAAAAATTATCCCCTGTTTAAATTTTTAAAAAGGTTTTAAATTTGGACAACCGAAAGACTTTTAAAGAAAACAAGAGAGAGGCAGAGAGAGAGAGAGAGACAAAAGAGAGAACAGGGGAGAGAGAGGAGAGAGAGAGAGACAGAGAGAAAACAAGAGACAGAGGGAGAGAGAGAAAAGAAGAAGAGAGAGAGAACAGGGGGAGAGAGAGAGGCGAGAAGAGAGAAAAGAAAAACAGAGACAGAGAGGGAAAAAACAGAGAGAGAGACAAGAGAGAGCAGAGAAAAACAAGAGAGAAAACAGAGAGGAAACAAAAAACAGAGAGAGAGAGAAGAAAAAACAGAGAGAGAGAGACAAGAGAGAGACGAGAGAGAGAGACAGAGAAGAGAGAGAGAGAGGGAACAGAGAAGAGAGGAGACAGAGAGAGAAACAAAGAGAGAGAAAAAGAAGAAAAGAGAGGAGAGACAGAGAAAAGAGGAAAAACAAAAAACACAGAGAGAGGGTGTGGTTTATTAGGTACACTATAAAAGCAACACGAGGAGTATTGGTGACGTAATTTTGAGTCTTGGTCATGTGACTATAACGACCAGGGGCGAGCACAAGGGTGGAGGGAGGGAGTGTCCAGATCCCTTTCCCATAGTCCTTGAGTTTTTTTCGGTTGATTATAATCCTATGCATATAATACGTAAAATTTAATTAAGTATTTGTTAGTAATTTTTAATTTCATCACTTAATGCTAATTATTTATTCAACAGTTAATTTTTTTACTGCTTTTTTTGTTCTCCGAAATCGACAAAATCAAAAGAATATGTTGGGAGGCGTCTTAGAGCATTATACGAGAATGACGGAATTTCGACATTTTATATAACATTTAAAAAATTTTAAATGCTATAAAAAATTTCTTCAAAAAGATTTTTGAAAATCAATAAAAAAAAAAAGTTTTATTTTATGCATATACTTTTAAATAAAATGCCTTTTGTATACAATGTTCTTTTAAGAAAAATTTTTTGTAAATGAAAATTTGGAAACACCAAAGGGCGTGTAAACGGTTTAAACGGGAAAAAATATTTTTTATCTGTGACTATGACGCACAGGGTTTTTGAATTGATTGGCTAAAATTTGTTTATCTTTGTATATGTGACTATGAAGTCACATGAATTTAGCCCCTTTTATTTAGCATTGAACTTGCTATTTTTTACTTTCAAAAACAAATAATTTGAATGTGTGTTCGAGGTATTTGTTTTAAAAAGGGATCCAAACTTGGAAAAAGTTTTAAAAAATGCATAAATTTGGGTAAATATTTAGTGTCACAGTTTAAAATACATGTATAAAAAATTTTTTTTAATGACATTATGAAAAAAATTTTTTTAAAAAAACAATATTTTGGCAAAAAAATTTAAATTAAAAAACCTTTTTTTTAAAAAGTTTTCCTTTTTTAAAAAAAGGGTTCTATTATAATAATATTTTTTTTTTGTATATAGCCCACCTCTGTCAGAGGCTCAACAATGATTTTTTAAAAATTTAATTTTTTCAGGTTCAAATTGAAATAATTACCCTTTTTTTTTCTTTTTCCCCCTCTTTGCCCCAAAACTTGGATAAACCCCTTTTTAAAAGTTATATATTTCAAAAATTCTAGTTGACCCTGTACAGAGGTTTGAGTTTGGAAAAAATATGGTTAAATAGAACCCTTTTTTTTAAAAAAGGAAATTTTTTGAAAAGGGGTCATTCTAGTTCTTTTTTTGTCAAAATATTAAACTTAAATAATTTTTTATTAATACTTTTCTTAAAACCTTTTATATTTTTTTCTAATTTAAGTGACACTAAATATCATAAATTTTGTCCATTTATCCCTTTTTGAAAAACCCGGTTCGAACTAGTCGGATACCTTAAAAAGGGTGTATTATTGTGTTTTTTTTAAAAATTTCTTTTTTGTTGTAATGGTGGGAATTTTAAAATGATAAAATGTGAGGATTGTTGCCAGTAGCATTTGATAATTGAAATATAACCTACCTCCCCAAACGTTATCCAATTCTTCGGATTTGTAGGGAGGTCTTTTTTTTGACCGGAACTGGTCAATAATAGTTCTTTCCTCTATTTTTTCCACAAAGATCCGTGCCTGAAAAAGGGGAAATGGACCATCAAAAACTTCTTCGGGGAAAATTTCTCGTAAATTTGGGGAATGGACAAAAAGTAATGAAAAATAAATGTCCTTTTGCTCCCCTAACACACCAAAAATTTTAAAAATTCTCAGTATAAGAGACAATATTTAAAAAAAGTTCAAGGCACATATAATTATTTTATAAATAGTCTTATTTTATTGTTACTATTATAATTTAAAAAAATTTAAATTACAACACTAACAAAAGGGGGAAAAAAAATTTTTCATAAAGAAAAATAAAAAATGTTTAGTTAGTGAAAAGTCATTAAGCATTTTGGAAATTATAAATATTTGTTTACAAATGACACAAATCTCAAGCTATTGTGTGCCTCATATATATTTTGAATATGAAAACGTCTCTTTAAATTATTAAAAAAAGAGGGTAAGAAATTAATGAATGTAGAGTCCCCCTTAAAACCCCCCCTTAA
Source organism: Trichonephila inaurata madagascariensis (assembly GCA_019973955.1). NCBI lineage: Eukaryota > Metazoa > Arthropoda > Arachnida > Araneae > Nephilidae > Trichonephila > Trichonephila inaurata. The sequence continues at coordinate 9,200 of BMAV01003188.1, forward strand.
TATTTATTATCGTTTAAAAAGAAATTCAAAACCCCCTTACCTAAGAATTTAAATGAAGCAATTTATAAAATAAAATGGAACTTTCGTTGAATTCAATAGCTGAATATATGTAAAAAAACATATAAAACGAAATATTCCATAACAAAATCTCTTTATGTAGGAGAAAAAACTCCGTCAATTACTTCGTCCCTGATTCCAAATTAGACATATTTCAGCGTTTCTCAAACTGTGGGCGCCTCCTGGGGGGAGTATAACCTTAGGGGGGGGAGCATATCGAAAAATGAAAATAAAAGATTATTTTTTAAAAATTTTTAAATTGAAAAGAATCAAAACAAAATACACTCTGACACTTTCATTGATATAATAACACAAAAGTATCGTTCTGCACAATGTATTTGATAATTAGTTTATCAATGCTTTTTTAACGGGGTTTTATTCGTGGGTTTTTCTACTAACCCCTTGGGGAAAATGTTCTTTATGATTTAAAATTTTAAAAACCTTTCTGGAGAAATGACTCAATTTTATGCAAAAGAAAAAACTATTTAAACCCCGACTTTGGGTGTGTGAGGTTAAACTTTAATCAGAAATCTAAAAATAAAGAAGGTGAATCGCAACTGGGAAGTACAGGTCCAAATTTAAAATTATATTTTGAATCCCCGGAGTTGCGGAAGAACAACATTGGGGCTGACCGGTATCGGGGTTCGAGAAAGGGTCTCACAAAAGGGGCCGGCTGAAGCTAAGGATTTTGAATAACCTTTTAAAAATTTGATTAAGTATTAGAATTTAAGGTTGCTTCAAGGTTAGGCAAAAAAAGTTGTACATCTTTTTAAAAGATAAATATAAAAAAAGTATAGATAAATATAAATAAATGTATTTTTTCCCAGAACCCTGCGTTTCTCCTAAACCCTTTTAAGCCTCGATTTTCGGGCCCCGACAAGTTAAGAACAAGTTTAAAATTACTAGTGACTTCCATGGGCTTGTCTGAAAAAAATATGCCAAAAAATTTAACATTTATCTTGATAATTTGTACTCTTATACTAAATCATGGTAGTTTTGCGTGATTTTTTTTGCTTATGATTGAAAATCAGGTTAACCGTTGAAAAATTTTAGAAACTGATATACATACTTGAAATTTGTTAGGCATGTTTCTTTTTAGGTTTATTTTAATCCGATGTTTTTTAAATCGGGGGTTTAAATTTTTTTCAATTATATTAAAAATTTTTTTTTTAAAATTTTCAGAATTTAAATCTAAGAAAATTTTACTTATATATTATATATATATATATATATATATATATATATATATATATATATATATATATATATATATATATATATATATATATATATATATATTATAAATATTTTATACTTATAACAATTTTTATAAAAAAAACCTTAAGTATAGAAGAAAGGTAGATAAAGTTATCAAAGGGGATATGCCCAAAATCGCCTTTTGGTTGAGACAGTGTCATAAAATTCAAAAAAATTTTTTTTGACAATGGAGAACGACTAGTGCCTCCCGAGCTTATACTCCTATTTAATGCGAAAAAACCTACGGTTTAAAAGTCTGAACGAGCATTTTCTTGGCGTCAATTTGTAACAAAATGAAGCTGTTTAAATAAAAAAAACGTTAAGAGCTTTATGTTTTAAAATTTTTTAAAAGCGAAAGAAATGAAGAAAGGGTTTTTTTTTTTAAATTTCATTACTATTTTTTATTTTTTATGATAAATTTAAAATTTTTGTTTTGATTTGTTTAAATGAAAATAATATTAAATCAATTTTTAACTATTTTTTCAGTTTTATTATTTAATTTCAACTACACTAATGTTGTATTTTCGTGAAATAGTTCAATCTAGTAGTGCTTCTCAAACTTTTTATTTGAAAATTTTCACCTTTATACAATAACAATGTATTGAATTCAATTTATACTTTGACTCAAAGTACAATACGACTTAACCTCTTAAGTCCACTGGTTAATAAACGTCCCCTCAGCTAAAGCATTAATTGGACGTATATATATTCCTGGTACGTCTTGTCAGTGCACTGCTATCCATAAAAAATTTTTCGAAAAGGTTTGGAATCAATAAAAAAGGGCCTTGACAGTGTTTGAGAAGGGTTTAAGCTAGAGGATTTACTCTTATTTTTCCTTTTCTCCCCCCTCCCCCAAACATCCAACGCGTGGCATTGGGGAGTGAATTCCTAAATTTTAATCGGCAGTTAAGGGATTAATTTGTGTACAAATTTTTAAGATAAGTGTTAATTTTTGTAACTTAGAAATGACAGGCCCGGAGTCACTGGTAATTTTTTTCCCCCGTTCTCAGTATTGTTAAATTAATTTTAAAATACATTTTAGCACTGATACATTTATAAAATATTATATCAGTGCAAATGTGTATTTTTTTTTTAATATTAAATTTTTTGATTGTTTACTTTCAGCAAATCAATATTTTTTTTAAAATCATCTTTTGTTTTTTGACTTTTCAATTCTCGCATCCCCCTCTGGATTATACCCCTCTTGGGGGCACGTCCCCTTTGATAAAAACTGGTTTGGGGGTTTAATATCAATAATTAAAAAACAATATGTAGTCAGACAACATCATTGGATCCCAGTGAAGTGAAAGGTCAGTCTACTATAATTGAATATCGATATATTAAAAATTCTGATGCTTGGAATGGTTTAATCAGGGGGGATACCCCCTTCGATACATAACAACAGGGGTCCCATCGTAAACCTCAGTCCACTAACCGGTCTCCCCATTTGAAAAAGGGCCCCGAAGAATTTTGATATAGGGCCCCTCTCAGGGCTTCCCACGCCAGTGGTTTAATCAATTTCCCTTTGGGTAAAATTTAAAACATAATTTTTTAGAAAATACTATAAAAAAAAAAATAAATAAACAAGTTGAGTTACCTTTCATTTAATGGATCTTAAATGTATTGAAAAAATGTTGTATTTGATGTTTGTAATGAAAGGGGTTTATTCGGTGGATCAGTTTTTATTTTTTACTTTTTTCATGGGGAAAATTTACATATTTATGTGTTCAAGTTTTAGGGTAAGCTATAAAGAATAAATTTTTAAAACTTTATTTTTTCAGAAAAAATTTTTATCGTTTTAAAAAAAAATTATCTAGAAGTAGGAAGCTTTTATGTATTTCATACTCGGCATTAAAAAAAAAATAAAATTCTATACTTTTTGACCACCCTTTGGAATCTTTTTTTGAAACATTGTTGAGTGAGTAAATTTTTTTTAATGAAACTTTTTTTTTTTAAAACAATTGTAAACTGCTTTTTTTTGCAACATTGTTGTTTTTTAGGGAGGTAAATATGACTAAGGATCATGGGGTATTTTAGTCTCAATTTTATGGAAAAATAAGAAAAATATTCATTAAAAAGGGGATATGAAAAAAAAGATAGGAAAATGGCCCCAAAGTAAAGGGACAACAACTTAATAGTGGGGTTATCAAAACTGACTTAGAAACGACGCTTATTTCTAAATTTAATATTTTGATTTTTTTTAATCTCCTTTTTTTTAAATAATTTTTATTAATAAGTTATAATGATACTTTTTAGTTTTAAAAAGAAAAAAAAAAAAAAAACACTTTTGGGGGGTTCTTTTTTTTAAATTTTTTTGTTTTTTTTTGTTTTTCTTTTGGCAACTTTTTTTTGATTACTTTTATTTATAAACATGATTATTCAAATTTCCCCGGTTTTCGAAGGCTTTAGGGAAAAACTAAGCGAATACAACAAAACCCAAAAAAAAAACCCATTTGAAAGCAAACGAAACAATTCAAGTTTTATTTAAAATTTACAGGGGTGTTCCTTGTGTAAAACCTTTTTTTTCAGGGTATACATCAATGCCATAAGTCCCGTTTCGGCATCCTCCAAACTGCCGGGATGCTTGGGCCGACGCCGGGGTTTTGTTGGGGGCTGTTTAGTTCGCTGC
>BMAV01003189.1:0-17189 GCA_019973955.1 Trichonephila inaurata madagascariensis
GTAAATCACTTTTCTAAAAACTAAATCTATTAGAAATTCCAAAAAGAAAGTTGCATTTGAAGAGTTTATCCACACACACAGCGAATTATATAGACTCAAAACTGTAGTAGAAAAACAATCAGAGTATTCCAATTTTAAGCGTCACTCCCTGAAGCAACACGAGGGTTACCGGCGACATATCGTAATTTTGAACCACGATCAAGTGACGAGAATGGCATCTGAGCTGGTTTTTTCAAGCTTCCTGGCTTTTTCCCAGCCTGTACTCGGCTGGTCTTCAGTGGCTAGGACCCCAAGGGAGTGAGTGAGTGGATATTAACGTCGCACTATTCAGCTACACGAGGGCTTTTGGCGACGGACTTAATAATTATGAACCAAAGTCAAGTGACGAGGACGACACTTGAGCTGGCACCAACTCTCCTAACTACCACATCACACCAATGGGAGGACGTTTAAGACTCTACATATTTAACATGCATGAGCCCCTCTGCATGGCGGGTCTTCAGCGAAACTGGTCTTGAACTCATGACACAACAGTCACGAGTCCGTTACCTTGACCACTAGGCTACTGCGGCCACAGCCAGGGACTTTTTAAGGCATGGGCCAACTAGGCCTGGGCCCAGGGCATCGGCCACAACAGGGTTTCGTCTCGTTCTCAACTCATCGGTGATAAGATCATGATTCGAATAATTTCAATGGTTAAATGTTTTTTTTTTTTTTTTGTACTTGGAGTTTTGGACGATATGTCAAGTAGCTCCATGTGACGGCCTTCGTCCATGTATAAACCAAGGCCTACCACCCAGTGCCGGTTTAAACTCATTTCGGGCCCTGGGCGCAGAAGATCTACGGGCCCCTTGATTCTTGGGGATCCATGGAGGGTCTTTTTGGACCCCGGTTAAATCAGCTTATCTGGCCCTGCCGGACCCTGGTGTCCACCCCGTCCCCGGGATGGATAAACCTGCACTTGAAACTAAGGCATCGGATCGTGGCTGGCGTGTCAAGAGTTCGAGCCCAGTACCACTAAAGACCCGCCGTGCCAGCTCAGGTGTCGTCCTCGTCACTTGACCATGGTTCAAAATTACGAGGTCCATCGCATAAATCCCTCGTGTATCTGAACAGTGTGACAATAATACTCACTCACTCATTCTCTACTTTTTCGGTACCTAAAAGACCTTTTTTATTTGTAATCATTTAGGTAAATCCATGCTTGATTATGTATTCCGATGTATTTCATTATTTATCCCCCTTACGATATTCTTTTGATACAGAACTAAACAAAATGTCTTGCGTCGAGCTAAATGTCTTCTGCAAAAAAGACGAACAATATTATTTTTTACTTTATTACTCTGTACATCTTGGTATTTAATTTTATTTGTTTGTTTCTACAGATGCTTTTGCAATTGATTTTTGATTCGTCAGATTTTCTCTTGTTATCATTGATTTTTCTATAGGAATTTAAGAGACAATGCGTATCTTTTTCGAGTATTCATTTGGAGTCTCCTTTCCATGTAAAAATAGAGATTGATGGTTGTTTTCGTTTCCAGTTAATAATGTTGTTTTCTTTTACTATGTATTTCCACGGAAGTTTTTAATCATGGAATAAAAATATTTCTCCTCAAAAAGCGCTAAAACGTATGCTTCGAGATCTTCAGCTTGTTCATGTCCACTGTTTTAAAAGAAAATTGTTTTTAAAATAAAAACAGTAATTTGAATAAAGAATTTTAAGATTTTCGCTGGATTTTTTTTGCTTAAAATATTTACATTTCTTTAATTCTTTATCAAAATCGTTCAGAAAATTTTAAACGCGTTCTCTATATTTTATAGTAATTTTTAAAAACATAAATATCCTTTTACCTCAGCTATAAATTATCCCCTAAATTTAAGAAAGAGAAGTCTATTTAAAAACTTTATAAACTTAACAGAATTATAGGGTTGGGAGTCATTTCTTTGATTTTATAAAAAAATATTTTAACGTCTCATCACGGTTCAACCGTAGGAAAATACAGATGAAAAAACTGTTTTGCGCACGCGCGCGCGACGCCAGTTCAATTGTTTTGAAAAGAATAGGCCTAAAAGAGACAAATATTTCCCTAGATTTTTTTATGAAAAATAGAGACGGCAATTCGGTTTTTGTTTACGTAAGCTGATTGTGGAAGAAATTCAGGGATGCATGTCTGTTTTAAGCATCAGTGCATAGCTGATTCTCAATAGTTGACTTTAAACTCCCGTAGAACCCCAGCATAGTTTGAAAAACAAAATCATCAGTGCTTTTTCATCATCATCTTTTTTCCATACACTCTCGGGCAAATTACCTCCCCTCACCCCGATATCTTTTCACCTGGGAGCAGTCGTACATTCGATAGTAATCTTAGTGGGTGGTCGCGCGGGGTGATTGAGTCTCGCCAATCCTTGTTTTATAATTATTTTATTGTACACGATAAAAATCGTAATCTCAGTTAATAATTTAACTAAGAGAAAGTATACTTACATAATTTTAAGGACTTTTCAAATTTAATATCATAATTTGAGAAAAAAATCCAATCAAACTGAGCTAAAACGTTTCAAATGTGCGTGATTTTAATAAAGGACACAAATCACATACACTTTTTGCCAATATTACAGGAATGATACTTGCAGACAAAGCTGTCATATTTTGTTCAAATCATTGTAGTTTTACTGTCCTTAGATGATAGACAAACAGCATGTTGAACTTTTTCTTGTGTGCTAGTACCTTTTTGACATGGCGCAATGTGACTTGTGGTTCACTTGTGGCTTCATATCCTTTCTGATAGAGTGCTTAAGGTAATATTTGAAAATCTTCCTTTCGACTAAAACGTTTCATGTTTCATTTTTTTTTAAAATTTACTTCCAATATCATGATTAATCTCCATTATTTCATCAGGTTCTTCCCTTGGTTTATCAATTTTTTTTTCCGAAGTTTCCACTTCATCTAGGACTGATTCTAGGGTGTTGACCACCCGCGTGCATAGACCTAACGTGTCACCGCTCTAGAGAATTTTTCGTTAAGGTATCCGACTACGTTCGGAACCGTGATTTTAAAAAGGCGCATAAATGGATAATGTTCATGATATTTAGTGTCACTTAGATTAGAATACATGTATAAAATTGTTTTAAGGACATTTTGACAAAAAATTTATTTAAATACAATATTTAGTTAAAATTAATTTAAAGAATAACCTTTTTCAAATGTTCTTTTGTGAAAAATGTTTCTATTATATAAAAATTATTTTGTTATAGATCAGACCTCTGTACAGAGACTCAACTATGATTTTTGAAAAATTCACATTATTTTCAGGGTTACAACCATTTGAAATAATTTTATCGGGTTTTTTTTCTTAAAATCTCCCCTCTGTTGTCGTAAAACATGCGTAAGCCCACTTCTAAATTTTTATTTCAAAAATTCTAGTTGAGTCCTGTACAGAGGTCTGACTATGTACAGGCAAAATATTATTAAAATGGAAGCATTTTTCAAAAGGGATATTTTGAAAATGGATCTTCTATGATCATTTTTGTCAAAATATTGTACTTAGATAATTTTTGTTGTAATACTATTTTTAAAAAACAATTTTATATACATTTTCAATCTAGTGACACAAATTCAAAAATATTATCCAAGTATATTTTCGCAAAATCATTTCTGACGTAGTCGGATACCAGTATCCGACTACTTGCGAGAACTTTTTAAAAAAGTGGGGGTTAGGGAATTTTCTTTGGGTTTTAGATTTATTTAGCACATTTTAAGAAAAAAAGAGGCTAAAATTAAGAAGAGAAAAATAAATTATTGCTACTAAAATGCGAAAGATGGGTAAAAAATGACAAAAATTTATAGGGGCCCTCAGTACAAAAAACAAAAGAACAAATTCTAAATTTTTTCAATTTGTTTATTATTTTGCTATTCCTTTTTGAAATGACCTTCAAGATAAGAGACATTTTAACTTTTACAAAAACTAGAGCACTTATTTTTAGCTATTATAGGAAATTGCTTAAATAAAACAGTGATAATATTCACATAAAGAATTGTAAATTTTGTAACAAACAGCGAATGATAAATCTGAAGATTAAAAACTCTATTTTATCAGAAAAACATAAAATTTCAGCAAATTATTTTAAAACTTTTGAAAATCCCCGTCCCCTGGGGTTTGTACTTTTTAAAAACACACAAATTCGAGTAAAATGCATTTTAAAGTTTCACATCTTATGAAAAGTTATGACATCTGCTTTTACTAAAACACTTCTAGTTTTTGTCCTAGTAAATGGAAAATAAAAAAAAACTTGGTATTTTTAAAAAAAACTAATAAGATTGCCTATAAAATAAAATCATGAAAAAATTTGTCAATTTTTTAAAAAAAACATGTTTTAGTAGTCGGGACCAAAGCAGTGTTCACCAACCTTTTATCGCCGCGGACCGGTCAACGTTGGATAATTTACTGGCCCTGGGGGGATTGATTGTTTATATTTTTATTGTTTTTTTTTTAATAATTTTATTTTAATTGGGGGGGGTTTTTTTTTTGTGTGTGTGTGTGTGTGTGTGTGTGTGTGTGTGTGTGTGTGTGTGTGTGTGTGTGTGTGTGTGTGTGTGTGTGTGTGTGTGTGTGTGTGTGTGTGTGTGTGTGTGTGTGTGTGTGTGTGTGTGTGTGTGTGTGTGTGTGTGTGTGTGTGTGTGTGTGTGTGTGTGTGTGTGTGTGTGTGTGTGTGTGTGTGTGTGTGTGTGTGTGTGTGTGTGTGTGTATTTAAACTGCTTCAGAAAAAAATATAGCTAAACCAAAAATGAATATAAATTGATTTTCATAAAAAGAGTCGCTCAAACACAAGAAAATATGCCGCAGTAAATAAAATGGAAATAATTTAATGTTTCTTGTGTGGACCAGTAGTATTTGATCCACGGACCGGGGGCTGAAGACCACTGGTATACTGTATACATTATTGTATGAACTGCTATCAACTTGTTTATATCATTGTTTATCGCTTTACTCTATCTATTACTTTTAGACATCCTTATTCTTTGTTGAGTCACTGTCATTGTACTTGCACAATAAAGGTTTTCTTCAAGCTTTGATCACTGCAAAATCGTTAGTGACAATGAATTTGAGTGCTCTAAAAAAGGGCATCGGCTGAGTACATAATAGGCTTTCGAACCGGAACTGAACCAACAACCGGAAAAAACCGTTATTTTGGTTTGAACGAAAACCGAAATTAAGCTGAAAAAAATATCGGTTTATTTCGGTTCGATATATCTTCAATCATTTTGTTACTGTACTCAACTTATCGATGTTTTCTAATGTAACGTTTACCATATAATTATCATCATTACATTTATATTGCTTCTCGATATCCCGTTTTGATGTTCACTAGTACTTTTCTGTTTCAGTTTCGCTCGAAACTACTCGTAGAAGGTGGATTTAATTCAATTGAATGAGCTAGAAATATATATGATTTAAGATAAAAGAATATGCATAAAATAAAATTATTCATTCGGAACTGAACAGAAAACCGTTATTTTTGTCGGAACGAAAACCGATATATATATGTAGGGGTGTATTTTATTTATAAGGGTGGCTCTTTTTTTGTTGTCTAGGGGTGAGTCACTATGTCCAGGATTTTGATATTCAAAGAAATAAGCTGATGAGAATAAAATTACTGTTTAATGAAAAACATTAGATTATTTCCAATTAAATACTGATTAACAAATTTTTATGGGGGTTTTTCACGGAGTACCCCCGGCGCCCTTTGACACCCACGTTGATCGAAAATGTGCCCTCTCTTTCGTAAACCGGAGTCGCCCCACTCGCGTTTTCTCGTTCCACGTCGTTTCTCGTTTTCCCTCAAAACCCACAGTTCCCGGGGGGAGGGTATATTTGCTGGTGGGCCCCTCTATTGGTGAGGTTGTAACCTCACTGATCGGAGAATATATTTATTTTCCCCAAAATTTTTTAAAAACCTCAAACCCCCGGCTTCCACTGTCGATGACCTCAGTGCCCTTTTTGGGGAATGCTCTCAGGGGTTACATATCGTTTTAATTTAAAAAATATAAGAAAAAGTACACAAAATGCATAAGAATATAAAGTGAAGAAAACTTATAGTTATTAAAATTAAATGTATACATTTGAATTTACTTTTCTATCCATGAGAAAAATATTTATTAAATAGGGAAGTAGGGTTTACATTTGGCCCAGGGATCCCTATTTTCTAACTGCATATCTGTTCCAGGTTTGATTTTCCAGTAATTTGATATGGTCCGAAACTTTTGGGGTCAAAATTTTAAGGCCCCCCCCAAAATTTTTACGTTGGACCGCTACCAAATCACCAATTTAGGGGACCCTTTTTTCCCTTTCTTAAAAAGTTTTCTTTTTTCCCAGTTTGGATTTTGGGGATGTTTCGTTTTGCATCTTGGCTCATGCTTTCTTTGATCTAAATTTTTCTTCTAGCCCCCGCATCAGCGGGTTTCTGTTTTTTTCTTTGTTCGACCCAAATTCTTCAATGTGTTTTTGTTCAAATTTGTTTTCCGGTAGACAACCGACGTGTTTGATAGACTGGGTATCATCGTTCAGTATAATTTTATTGTCACATTGTGGATTCAGTTTTCCCAGGTTTGTAGTGAAATTTTTCTGGTTAGATCTTTTTTCACTTTGAGTAAGGATGGACGGGAAATCTAACCATTTTCAGGATGTACCCGGATATTTCAATTATATAGTCATCCTTTTCCTCATTTTTATGGAACATAAGCCATCTTGAGTGAAATTCAAAGCTTATTCAAAATGCTGTACCTAAATGGTTCAAAATTGAGTTTTTTTGGGTTGGCACCCATGCCACGTTAAAGAATATTGATTTTTTGCCCAAGACAAAATCTACCGAAGGACCCCCTTTGGGCTACTTCAGTTTGTCCAAAAACCGTATAAAGTGTTTTTTTTGGGAAGTTTGAAGGTCAAAATTTGTACTTACATTTTCGTGGATTCCTAATTTATACCAGCATCTATAAGTCCCGATCAGTGGCGCACAAAGGGGGTCCTGGGGCCCCCAAAGGGTTCATTTTTTTATTGATTATAATTCTAAGTATATTAGTAAAATTTAAAAATATTTGTTATTAATAATTAACTTTATTAATTTTAAATTATTTATTCAATAATTAGTTTTTTTCCCCGAAAATCGATAAAATCAAAAAGGCAAAAAAAGAATGGTGAACTTTTAACCCCGGACCCCCTTGAAAATTTCTGGGGCGCTCCCGTTGCGACTAATGGATGAAATTTTCAAGTTGGTTATAGAAGCATCAAAAGACTTTAAGGGAAAGGGTTTTTTGTCTTTTTGAAAAAAATTAAAATAATTATAAATTTTTTAAAAATCAAATTTTTTTTCTTTAAAATTTAGTTTAAAAATACATTATCTAAAACAGTTCGCTGGATATATCTTATTTCCTCCATTAAAATTTTAAACATATTGAAATTTGCTCACTGAAAATTTGAGGACCCTACATTAATATTTTTTGAAAAAAAGGTCAAAAAGGGGAAAAAATATTGATTTTGAGAAAACAGGTTTAAAAGTAAGAATTTGTAATTTGTCAATGAGTTTGGGCCCCTTTTTTAAAAAAAAAAATAAAAAAACTTTAACATCATATTTCTTTTATATCATATACAGTGGTTACACAAGGGTGTGTCCTAGGGGGCCCGGGCCCCCCCCAAAACCCTGATTTTTTTCCGATTGATTATAATTCTAAGTATATAGTAAGTAAAATTTTAATTAAATATTTGTTGTTAATGATTAATTTTTTTTTTTTAATGCTAATTATTTATTCAAGTATTAGTTTTACTGCTTTTTTTTCCGAAAAACACAAAATCAAAAAATCATGATATAAGAATGGTGGACTTTCAACCCTGGACACACCCCTTGAAAATTCCCTGTGTGCGCTACTGATCATATATCATTTTAACAAAAAGTTGGGAAATTTTTTAAATGTAAAAAGTCCAAACTAATTTTTTAAAATTCAGTGCCGGACCCTCTTTAAAAATGTTCTTGGTTTATTTTTTTTAAATTTAGGAATATAATTTCATTAATTTTTCAATTTTACTGAATGATTTTTATTATTAAAATCGCACTTCAGAAAACAAGGCAGCTGATGATGGACCACGTAATTTTGAACCCGGTCGAGTGATGAGAATAATCTGACTTGATATTCCACTTTTCAAATTTAACCCCCCAACAGAGGACTTTCAGCTTCAACAAATTTATCGTAACGGGGGGCTTGAGGGCCCCGGGTTTGACAGTCAGTCGACCAGTTCGGGCCCAAAAAGAAAAGTATGAATGACAGCTGAGAAAATTATTTTAAACCAATTTTTTTCATCACTGGCCTTCTCAGTTACATAAAAAATTTTTAATTTTTTAATAGCTTTCCTTTTTTCACTTTTAAATTTGGTTTACCTTACATATATCACAAAGCAAAAATTACCTGGGAAAATTTTTCATTTTTGTTCTGACTATTGTGACAAAACCAGTGGGCAAATATGAGGGGCCCGGACTACGGGCCCCCTTTCCAAAACGTGACCATTGGGTGGTGAGGTGCATGAGCAAAGTCCGATCAGGTGGTCAGTCCAAGCGGGACCTAGGAAAGTCCCCAAGAAATTGGTATTCATTTATCGACCCATGCAGTAGGGATAAAGGTTGAGTCGATTTGCCCAGCCCGGAAAACCCGGGCCTGTAGTGTGGGCGCGTGGTATTAAAATAGTGCAAAAAAATGTTGTAGGATTTTTCAGTTACAAAATTGTATAATACTTTCAACTTTAGTAACCTTTCGGTACTAAAACACAATTTAAAAGCCAATTAAAGATATTTTTAAAAAATTTGTATCGTGTAAATATTCTAACCTTTCATTTATAATGTAATCAAAAAGTTTGAGGAGATATTCTTTTTTAATTCATTATTTGAGATATAAAGTTAGATCAAAAATTTTAATTCCATTGAAAGTTTTCCCCATTCAAAAAATAAATTGAAAGGAAACTTTCATCAAGATCAACATTTTTCGGGAATTTAGTTTTCCATATTTCTACTGGAGAAAAAAAATCATGCTAAATTATTTTTTCTGAAAGACTTAATTTGAAAAAAAAATGGGTATACTACTCGGCTTGTTCCTTTTTGTGACATAAAATATAATAATTTGAAAAAAATTTAAAGAAAAACAGCGTGCAGAGTGCAGGGGGAGGGGGGTGATGGGAAAACCCCTTCCCCCGTTGATTTAGTTTCTGTTCCGCTTTTGTAGGAAAACGAAAAAAAACGACACATCTCCATGACAAAAAAGCCCCTCTCTCAACCATCTGCTGCAACCAAAGGGGGCCAGTAACAAGGATCACAAGTACGCTCATGTGCATTCGTTTATGATTTTCTCTGGGTGTCAACCAGGGTTGCCAATCTTTCTGAAAGGTATTTTGAGAAAAAATTTAGTCACAAGTTAAATAAAAATTAGAATAAGCAATTACAAGTTCTCGGATTTTGCGAACCTTTGATTTTTTTTAATTTGTTAGAAAATATATATTGGATTCTACATAATTGTTTTTATTCGCATACGTTTTTATAATTACTACATATCTTAGCTCAGGTCATTATTCAGTTTCCTTCTGATAATTTGCGGAAGATAGGAGAAGGGGTTGAATTTAAGTATTATTTTGTGTGTGTCCTTTTCTTAAAACTCCTAATTTTATCTCTTAATTCTATAGAGAAGAAACATTCGATTCATCGTGAATTTTACATTTTCTGCGTTAAGGCTCATAATAATTTTTTTTAATGATATTGCAGTCTATTATACCGGGATCACTACTGTTAATGGGGTAGAGGTGGGTGTTCCGATCCTTCGCCATTATAATTCTTAAAAATATAATGATGATTAGTGTTTAAACTCTAATATTGGCTTACGGGTCAAATCTTATTAAATCGCTGTAGTAAAAACTAAGTGTATATGTTGGAAATATTCGGCCATGTGGCTATGCCCAATGGCGCACACAAGAGGGGGGATCCTGGGGGTCCGGACCCCCCTAAAGCCCTTGATTTTTTTCCGATTGGTTATAATTCTAAGTATATAATACGTAAAATTTAATGTAACGTAGTTATTGGGTTGTTCGGAAAGTAATTTCGTTTTTTTTTGTGGAAATGAAAGACAGATTTCGTAAAATAAACAAATACTTTATTAAATTATATATTGGCCGCTCTAGTCCAACACCTTTTGCCATCTTTCTGGTAGTAGCATAATTTCACTCTCTATAAAATTTTTGGTCTTTACTGGCAAAAAACTGATCGAGGTGGTTTTTGACCTCCTCATTTGATGTGAAGGTTTTACCGTCTAAAAAAATTTTTGGGGTGACCGGAAAAAATAATCTGATGGTGCCAGGTCTGTAGGAATATGGTGGATGTAGCATTGTATTTCATTCAAGCTGTAAAGCTTTTGGCGAGTGACCAAACTTGTGTGAGGTCTCGCGTTGTTTTGGTGAAACACTACACCTTCCTGTTGATTAGTTCTGACCTTTCTGTTGAAGTGTATCATCTCAGTTTGTCCAGCTGATGACAGTAGACTTCCGAATTAATCGTTGTGTTATCCGGTAAAAGCTAAAAAAACGATTCCTTTAAAATCCCACCAAACAGACAGTATCACTTTTTTGGTGAATATCGGCTTTGGAAATGGTTTGAGCCGGTTCATCTTTTTGCTCCATGACCTCTTGCGTTTGACGTTGTTGTATACAACCCGTGTTTCGTCCCCAGTGATGATGCGCTTCAAAACGGATCGTTTTCGTGACGTTTGAGAAGCGAATCGCAGACGTCAATGCGGAGACACAGATTTCTCTGTGAGAACATGGGAACCCATACATCGAGCTTCGAGGATAATCCCAGGCCTTCAATGGTCATAAACTGTTGAATTTGATAAATTTAACCTTAATCCGATCTCAAGTGTTGTTATTCGCCGGTTCGCATCAACTAATGCCTTTATCGCGTCTTTATCAGCTTCAACCGGCCTTCACAAACGTGGTGCATCTTCGACATCAAAATTGCCGGATCGAAATTTAGCGAACCAGTTCTGGCACTGGCGTACTGTCAACACACCTTCTCCATACACATCGGTCAATTTTTCTGGCTTGAACAACATTTTTACCCTTTCTGTAGTAAAACAGTAAGATATGTCGAAAATGCTGCTTATCGCTCTCCATATTTAAAAGGGCACCAACCAAACACTACTGCGTAGAATTAATTGGAATTTTTCACACACAAGCCTTGCTATATGAGCTCTCAAAGCAAATAAAAATTATACGGCATAAATGTGAAGTTGGGTGTAAAAAATACAATTAAATCCTCTGTCGGGAAAAAACGAAATTACTTTCCGAACAACCCAATACATTAAATTACCATTAGTAAAATTTAACGTAATGTAGTTTTTACATCAATTTTTATTTCGTATAAGAAATTTCTACAGGTTTTACGTTTGTTAATGGTCTACAGTCTTGTAGATAAGTCATGGGCTTAAATTCTGATTTCTACAAGTACGCAGTGCCTGTTTATCCATTGAGTGCTTAGAGTGGGCGTCCAGGGGACCGGAGAGGCCCAGAAGGGTCCACATAAGCTGGACTTAACCAGATTTTCTGGTTATAAATTTCGATCCTCCAGTGCCAAAGGGGCCTGTAGATCTTCTGGGCCCAGAGCCCGAAATGAGCTTACATCGACACTGAATACATCAAAGTTGTCATTAGAAGAAAGGGTTTTTTAGGGGATTTAATTCTTGCCATTTGTAAAGGAATCAATGATAAAAGAATGATCTGAATGTAACCAATTTTATGAAAAAGAAATGTTTTGCTGTTTAAGGTATCCGACTACGTTCGGAACCGTGATTTTGCGAAAGCGTATAAATGGATAATATTTATAATATTTAGAGTAAATATAGATTAGAATACGCATATAAAACAGTTTTAAGAATGAATATTACAATAAAAAATTATTTAAGTATAACTTTTTGACAAAAAATGAGCATAGAATGACCAATTTTCAAAACATTCTCCTTTTATGAAAAATGCTTCAATTATTCTAATATTTTGCCTGCATATAGCTGAGACCTCTGTACAGAGGTTGAACTAGAATTTTTGAAATATACAAATTAGAAGTGGATTTATCCATATTTTACTACAACAGAGGGGAGAAATTTTTAGAAAAGAAACGCCGATAATTATTTCATTTGGTAGTAACTCTGAAAGTAATGTGAATTTTTCAAACATCCTAGTTCAGACTCTCTGGAGAAGTTAATTTATATAAGCACACACACACACACAAAATATTATTATTATAGAAGCATTTTTTATAAAAAAGGAGAACATTTTGAAAATAGATTATTCTAAGTTAATTTTTTGCTAAAATAGTGTATTTAAATAATTTTTTTTTTGTCTCATAATGTTCTTAAAACCATTTTATACTTGTATTATAATCTAAGTGACACTAAATAACATGAAAGTTATCCATTTATGCGCTTTTTTAAAATCACGGTTCCGAACGTACTCGGATACCTTTAAGAGAACCAGACATCATATACTTTAAAAAAATCGATTTTTCAATTTTAGTTCTAAAAAATAGTGCATATTTTTCTGAATCTAAAAATGTGTAATACTTATATGTTTGTTGATAAAATAGCCCTAAAATATGAAAAATAAAAATGTCACGCCCCTTTTGACATATTTTAAATGTGTAGTTTCTCCTGTGTTTGATCTATATAAACTTTTGATTTTTTTCATTTGAATGAATAATAAATATATCTAAACAGGATATATGTGCATATAGTGAACAAAGATGTTTTGGTACATAGTGTCTAATTTTTTAAAAAATAGATTTATATGTGCAAAAAGAAAATTAAGATTTTCAAAATTTTAAGGTTTTATGATTATTTCAAAGAAATTATGCAATTAATTCATTAAAAAACTGGTTCATTATATTTGATATGTTGCTTTATATATATGTGTAAAATATTTTGTATATTAAAGAAGTATTTTTGTAATAAATGGTACCTACATGAAAGTATTACAATATCTCGAAAATTATATTCATGTTAAAATAAAGGAAAAAAACATATGAATTTAAAATTACTTTTGTAACTCTAGAAAATGATTAAGCATTATTATTAGGCATATAAAATAGGCAAGCAATTACTAATAAGTGTATAATAGGGAAAATTGTTTATTTTAGTTTCTTCATTTTTCCCCCAAAAGCAATTTTTTTGCATTTAGGTGCTTTTTAAAAAAAACTATTGTCTACATGATTTCAGATTTTTTATACTTCATAGATGCCTATGATAAGTAACCCTTTTTTTTCATTAAAATCGTGCCAAATTTTTTTTAAAATGGTTTTATGCATAAAAAAAAAATTTTCCAAATTTCAAAGTTTTAATTTTTACAAAACATAAAAATTTTAAAAAAAAAATAGGTTTTTTTTTAAAAAATGTTAAGGGCAAAAAAAAAGATATTTTTTTAAAAAAAGGTACCTAAAACATAATATATATTATGAGTTCTCAAAAAATTTTGTATTCTTAATTAAAGGAAAAAAAAAATTTAAACTAAAAAAATTATTTTTTTAGTTCTAAGAATAATTAAATTTTATGTTTATTAAAAATATTTAAAAAACTTTAATCTATTGAAATTTTAAAGATATATGTCCATAATCAAAGGGGCTTTTAAATTTTTGGGATTTTTCTCTTCAGGCATGTCCTTTCCCTTTAATTTTCCTAGCCCAGAAATAAAAAAAGTTTTTTTGTTTCCTTTAAATTTTTTTCATTAGCAATTCAAAAATTCAGTTAAGAACTTTTTAACTTTTTGGTAAGAAATCCGAACCTATATACTCTTCCTTTTCTTTTTTTTTATGTTTGTCGGAACAAAAATATAACAGAAAGTACGGCGATTTGTTTCCGTTAGAGATGGATTTGAAAAAATAGCCGTTCCTATGGAAAAAAAACCGGGGAAAAGGTCAAAGGGATTGATTTATTGGGTTATCCAGTGCTCCATGGGGGAGGGTAGAATCTGGTAAACAAGCAAATGCCGAACATTTAACTAGAGAGAATAAGGAAGCTGGGGTGAAATCATTTTAGCCGGGGAGAAGGCAACAGGTATTGATTTATTAAATCGATTATGCGTGGGCACTTGTAGCTGCCCCAGAGTGGGGGATGCTGTAGAATCACAGCAAACAAGTATGGGCAAGAAACTGAAAGAGCAATAATAAGGAAGCAGATGAAAAATTATTTCAGGTTATTAATGAAGAATTTGAATTACAAATCTCTCCTAATTCATCCAAAATTCCTTTTTTAAAAAAATAAAAATTTAATATATGCTAATATTAATTATTTATTCTCAATTAATGAAAATACATATATTTATTATCATTTGTCTACTACTTTAAACTTCTTTTAATTACAGTAATTACTTTTATACATGGGCTTGATAATTTCGGGCCCTATTATTGATTTTAAAGATTATTAAAATTACATATTTTTATATAAATTGTTTAAGCGCTTCGAAGTTTTTGGTGGTGGGTAAAAATATAAAAAAATCATAACCTCCTCACTGAAATTCCCCAATGGATCATAACTCTCCCACTGGATATAAAGGGGGAAATTAACAAGTGTATCGATTTTATGGTGGCTCACGCAGCTCTCTTTCAGGGAATGCAGCATAATTCTTGTAAACAAGTGTGGACAAGAAATTTGTTTTGAAATAAATCAAAGAAAAGAGTAGATGAAATAACGTACAGTTAATTATTAATCAGAATTCGTCTTTTAAAGATTTTCTAGTCCCGTTTCTTCTTTCCAATTCATTAAATACACATTTAAAAAAAGCTAGATCTCAATTATGAACTCAAAACCAAAGAAATATAGATTTGTTGTTGTTGTTTTAACATATTTAAAAAAAAAAAGTTTAGGGTTTTTCAAACTGTGGGATGCACCCCCCAAAGGGGGCGTGATAATTCTACAAGGGGAGCGACATATTTAAAAGTCAAAAACAAAAGATTATTTAAAAAATTATTAATTTATAATAAAAGGAAACAAACGAAATACATTCTGACATAATAAAAATAATATAACTTAAATGATATAATACACTTATAAATGATCCGTACTGCACAATGTATTTTATAATTAATTTAACAACACAAAGTTAAGAACAAGTTTAATAATTACCATGGGTAATTTTATATATGACAAGTCATTACCATGTGTGAGCTTGTCATATATAAAATTATGTACAAAAATTAACACTTATCTTGGTAATTTGTACGGTTTATAATTAACAGCCGATTAAAAGTTACAAAGTTACGCGATTCGCTCCCATGCCACCATTTTCCACGTAAGCACCGTGTGTGATGTAATGGGGGGTAAAGAAAATGAGCACACACACAATAGGCAAATCCTGTGGAAAGAGTAAATCCTTCGCAAACGCTGTCAAGCTCCTTTAATTGCATTCCATAGCCTTCGGAATAATTTTATGGATAGTCAGCACAGAAAAGATCGCTATTAATTACGTTCGGAACCGTGATTTTAAAAAAGTGCATAAATGGATAATTGTCATGATATTTAGTGTCACTTAGATTAGAATACATATATAAAATTGTTTTAAGGAGAGATTTTGACAAAAAAATATTTAAATACAAAAAATGGCAAAAAATTAACTTAGAATAATCTTTTTTTCAAATGTTCTCTTTGTGAAAAATGCTTCTATTATAATATTTTGCCTGTAATATCAACCTCTGCAGAGGCTCAACTAGAATGTTTGAAAAATTCACATTATTTTCAAAGTTACCACCAATTGAAATAATTATTGGCGTTTTTTTCTTAAAATTGCTCCCCTCTGTTGTCGTAAAATATGGATAAACCTAAGTTATATATTTCAAAAATTCTACTTGAGCTTCTGTAAAGAAGTCTGAGATATATACAGGCAAAATATTATTATAATAGATGCATTTTTCACCAAAGGAGAAAATTTGGAAAAAAAAATATTCTAAGTTAATTTTTTGCCGAAATATTGTATTTAAATTTTTTGTTAAAATGTTCCTTTAAAAAACAATTTTATACATGTATTCTAATCTAAGTGACACTGAATATCATGAAAATTATCCATTTATGCGCTTTTTTTAAATCACGGTTCCGAATGTAGTCGGATACTTAATTAATGCATTAACTAATGCTAAACAAGTTAGATTTATAAAATTACCAAGTTTTTTTTATTTTCCATTCACTAGAACAAAAACTACAAGAGTTTTAGTATAAAAGCAGATGCCACAACTTTACATAAGATGCCAAATTTTAAAATGCGTTTGACTCGAAATGTGTTTTTTTCGAAGAGCGCAACCGGGGACAGCGATTACTCAAAAAGTTTTTAAAATAATTTGCTGAAATTTTTTGTGTATGTTCTGTATATAGCCGTATAGAAGTGTTTTAACCTTCAGATTTATCAATCACTGTTTTATTACAAAATTTACAGTCCCTTAAGTGAATATAATCTCTGTTTTTTTAAACAATTTTATATAACAACTAAGATAAAGTGCTCTAATTTTTGTAAAAATTAAAATATTTCTTATCCTGAAGGACATTTCAAAAACGAATACCAAAGTAATACATCGAAATTGAAACATTGAGAATGTGTTCAATTACTATTTGTACAGAGCGGGCCCCGTTTATGAAATTTTTTGTCAATTTTTACCCATTTTTTCCTATTTTATTAGTATTAATTTATTTTTCTCTTCTTAATGTTAACCTTTTTTTCTTAAAATGTACTAAATAAACGTAAAAACCACAAAAAAGATCTCCCTATCTCCATTTTTTTAACAAAAAATTGTCGGAAGTAGTCGGATACCTTAATTAACGTCGTACTTTGAAGTTGCACGAAAGCTATTAGCGAACCTCGTTATTTTGAATTTCGGTCAAGTGACGAGGATGACAATTCTGCTGGTACCCCATTCTCCAACTATCCACACCATGACAACTTAAGGCTGTCTTCGGCTAATGGTAAAGAATAGAACCCAAATTTAGAATGTTTTTTCCGATATAAAAAGTGCTCACACAAACATTAATATTATATTCTGGCTTCACTATCCTGTAGAGAATCTCTTTTCACATATATCCCTTTATCCGAGTTTTGACAATTTTTTTTTTAAAATGTGTTTCCTTTTTTTCCTTCATA
>BMAV01003190.1:0-14034 GCA_019973955.1 Trichonephila inaurata madagascariensis
TTTAGAATTTTTAGTGTGGAATCATTCAGATCAAATTAGCGGTCCGATAGCTTTGGAAGAAATAGAAGTTCAGTATAAAAGAAGTTGGAAACCTCGCACAATAAGTTACATTATAGATATTACAGAATCTTTGAAGGAAGGAGATCTGCAAAAGGTAATATATTATATAGGAGTTAGACGAATCTGTTAATTTATTATAATTAGGATAAATGATCTAGTTGCGTGATCTGACTTGAATATAAGGTTTAATTGGGTGTTAACTCTCACTTTAAATAAAGTTGTCAATTAGAATTAAGTAATATAAGTTATTCTTAATAAAAGTTGTATTAAGAACCAACATGTCTCATCATTTTGATAATCCCACACCTCTAGCTTACGCGGATCCGAAACGACTTAGTCATCACAGGATGGCTATGTCGCACTGTTACAGATGACTAATATTAGCATCTAAGACATTGGTCAAAGGGCTATCGAAAACTTTTTATCAATGTCCTTAAAACTAATGGGAAAATGAACAATTTTTCTATTCAAATGCATTTCTACACATTTTAGATATATCAATTAAAACTTTAAGATTATTTCGACCGAAATTATAGTTCTTAAGTTTGAAAGAATCAATCGTAATTTGAAAGGAAGTGCCAAAATTGTTCTGCCACTTCCGTCGTCGGTTTCTTAGTGGAGTGCTTATCACGTTCGCTTCACACGCGAGAGGTCTCCGGTTCGATCCCAGACGGAACCACGCGACAGAGTGTTTTCATTTTATTCTATGAAATGATATAGCAGGTGGGAAATACAATGGAATTCACGCGCTTGGATATCTCTTATTTTTTTTACAAGCTTTTATTTAACTTGCCATGTATATTGTTCGGGTGGAATCTTGCAACTGATTGCAATTTCGAAGCTGATGTCTTCAACCGATTGAGCTGAAATTTTGTATACACGTTTAGTTTGGATGACAATGCATGTTTGGACAATTTATATTCCTATATCGCAATCAGTTAAAAATATATTAATTAAAAACCCTTTGCCCCTGTTAGGTTTTTATTCTGCCTAGCATCTTGCCGGGTTGAGCTTAAGGAAGTTCCGATTTTTCGACCTTTTTTAAAAACCCATCTTATTCTTTCTATCAAACTGAGACAAAAAATAATTACATACTCGGAAAGATCATTTATTTCGTCACTATACGGTGTTTTATTTATTTATTTTTTAAATAACGATATTTTCTATTTTTCAAGATTTTTTCTAAAATGCATTTTCATGAAAATGATTCCTTAATCGTACCGTATGAATTTTTTTTTCGTTTTAATGAATCGATATTCTGCACTAAAAATGTTCAGGCTTTTCTCTTTTAGAATCAGCCAGTTAAAAAATAAAACACCGAAAACTTTTTTGTTTCTACGACTTTTCAAATAAATACTCAAATTTTTAATAAAACATTTAAAAACTTCGTTATTTTTAAAGATAATCGCACGAAACTCTCTTTTTTCGTTTGTAGAATAGTATTATCCAAACTCTGTACAAAGATTTAAAAAATTGGTTTAAAATTACGAATTAAGAGAATTTTTTTTGTTTTTTTCGTTTTTAATATAGTATTATAGTAAAAGCAGGAAAAAAAAAAAAGAGTTTTAATATTTTGATTAATTTTGCTTTGTCCAATTTTGTTTTGGTCTTACAGTGTTCATGTCCGTCCCCCATTATCCTCTTGTTGCGGCTCGAGTGAAATATCAATTATATGTACGTGGCCCGGCGAAAAAAGATTGAGTACCTCTGAGTTAGCCTGTTCAAAATTAAACGGCAAACGACCTTGCAACAATGATGCGTTGAATGAGAAGAATAGACTGAGAAACCTGTCCAGCGATAGCTAAAAAGTTAAAAATAAATAAAAAGTAAAAAAAAGACGTTTTTACAAACAAGCTTTTATTTAAATGCTCTAAAAAGAATAAAATAAACTTTTCTTTAAAAATTTTTTTTGCTATCAACTTATAACGTCATTACATAATTTATGATATAAAAGCTTGTCGCGAGATTTACCTGCGCACATAAACAAGCAAATTAAATAGCTTTATCTGATTGATTTTAATTTTTAAAATTTTCAAACTAAGTAAATACGTGTACTTCAATCTCGTGACAAGCTTTTATATCATAAATTGTGTAATGATGTTATAAGTAGATATCAAAAAAATTTCTCAAACGAAAGTTTATTTTATTCTTTTTAGAGCATTTAAACAAAAGCTTGTTTTTAAAAAGGTTCTTTTTTTTTACTTTTAAATTATGTACGCTTTACTTTAATTACGTGTATAAAATATGGCTATGTTACCTAAATAAGAGTATAGACTTTATGACATCTCTCGCGTTCTTCTTCTAACATAACTCCTACGTTCTTTGACGGCCACGATTAATGGCAAAACTTTTCCAACCCAATACCAAGAGGAAAAACAAAGCAACAATGCAAATAAGATATACTTTAAAAGGATAGAAAGTTTAGTGAGAGGGATGGCAATCTCTTAGAGAAAGCTTAGTGTGGAACAGTTCGGAACAAGTGTTAGACGGCCTACTCACAAGGAAGAAGGAAACGCCCACCTTCGATAATAATATTTATAAGGAAGAGTAATTGTACATGAGTGTGAACTGCGTCCGCATGTTACTGTCGGCTAGATCAAGGGAGGTAGGAGGTTGACTTCCCTTAGGACATCAGCGCCGGGGTGTCCACCCTGGGATCTTTCCCACGAGAAACTACATGACCGTTGAAACGTCACTCGTTCCCGACGGGAAATGGGTCTTTGGTGAATACCGCCGCATACTCCCTCTCCAGTAAAAACGGTAACGGTTATACATTTACTTGGAACCTTAGAGATAGCTCTATTATCCACTCATCATAATAAATTAAACAGAGAACAATTTGTTGTTGTTACATATAAAAATAAAAAGCAGTCCATATTAAATGCAGCGCAATAACGCTGATGGAGGGGTGGGTGGAAACCACTCTCCCAGTTGATTTAGTTTCTGTCTTGCTTTCATAGGAAAACGAAGAGAAAATGACGTCACATCTCCATGACAGGAAAGCCCGTCTTTCAACCGTCTGCCGCATCTTGACGGAACGAGGAGAGAAGGGATATATTTCTTTAATAACAAGGATTCAGAGAAAAATATTTTTAAGTCGGTTACACCAGTGCTTCTCAAAGTTTCAGTATTCGCGACCCAGTATTCAATCATGACTTTCCTCGCGCCCCCCTCATACAATAACAATGTATTGAATTTAATAATACTATACTTTGACGCTAAAACTACGATACGACTTTAATCTCTTAAATGTCACCGACGTATATAAACATCTCGCTCAGCCAAAGTGTTAATTTCCCCGGACGTATATATACGTCGTTGCAATCTTTTCTGTGCAATGCTGTTCATAAAATTATTCCGAAGACTTTGGAATGCAATAAAACTACCTCGAGAATGTTTGCGAAGGATTTACTTATTTCGGATTATTTGCTTCTTATTTTCCCCCAATACATCATCGAGCCTATGTGGGAAACTGTTAGAATTGGGGAGCGACTCGCGTAACTTTTAATCGGCTGTTAAGGGATTAATTGTAAACCGTACAAATTATCAAGATAAGTGTTAATTTTTGTATATAATTTTATATATATTGCAATCCCATGGGGTCCCTGATAATTATTAAACTTGTTCTTAACTTTGTATTGTTAAAGTAATTATGAAATATATTGTGCAGTACTGGTACATTTATAAGTATATTATAATAGTGTATTTTATTTTTTGTTATGTTAGAATATATTTTGTTTGTTTACTTTCAGTAAATTAATAATATTTCTAAATAATCTTTTGTTTTTGACTTTTCTATATGCTCGCGTCCCCTCGTAGAGTTGTCACGCCCCTCAAGGGGGGCGCGCCCCACAGTTTGAGAAACGCTGCTTTACACGTTACCTCTAAGATAACTGCGTGGGGTTATTGAAAGGAAGTTTTAAATAACCACTTGGAAGAAAGTAAGAAAAGGTAGGAGTTTGAAATAAGATCATGAGGATGAATTTTGCAACCCCAAACGCGATCAAAACTTGCATGGCGCGGGGAGGGAATAATTAGAGTGAGTGAAGTCTTGCAAAAAAACAACTAGTGTAACAATAAAGCTCATATTTTTAAATTCGTATCAAGACATTCTCATCCTTTTAAAGAACTGGGAAGTGTTGTACGCGCGCGAGTGATTAAGAACTGCTCTAGGTCTCTTAGAAGAGCTAGGGAATAGTTGTAGTAAGCCGGATTTCCCTGATAGATTCATTTGAAATCTGAGTAACCGGTTGAAGAAATTTCTGATTGTTTTTGATGAAACCCAAGAAGCGGCGGAACATTAAAGATCTTTATGCAAGACTTCGTTCCGACAAACCGTTGCGTTTGCTTCTCTACGCAGTTGAATGTTTTAAAAAGTGTCCAATCTTTTCAGGTGAGTAACTGCCGCCCTTGTCCAGATGGGAGAAGCGTACAGCATGATGGGGCGAAGAATGGTTTTTGTATAATAGAACCTTGTGCCTTAATGCGAGCTTGCTTTTGGGAGAAATCAAACGATTTATAGTGTTTCTCATTCCAGCCGCCTTTTGGTTGGGTGGAACGGATGTGTTTAGCAAAGTTTAATTTAGTGTCAAGTATTAAACCTAGGTACTTATATTCAGAAACCCCGGGGACAGGCTGTTTAAAAAATGTTGACATGCGGGAGGTTTTCGATGCACCGCTGTCTCTAAAGAGGAGGCATGCGCTTTTAGATGCATTAACCTTTATTTTCCAGTCATAAAGCCAGGTTTCGAGTCGAATGACGTAATTTTAAAACCGCTCAATGATATTGCGGTTATAAATGTTTTGGGTAAAATGGCAGTGTCGTCGCGTACATCACTAAGGGACTTCGGCAGCCTTGGAATTCGTTGATGTATAGATTAAAGAGCTTGGGCTCTAATAAGGATCCTTGTGGTACCCCACCATAATTGGACGCAGGGTTGAGAAACTGTTTTTAACTCTTACCCTAAATTCACGGGAGTTTAGGTAGGAGTGTATAGTTTTGATGAGTTGGTCCGAAACCCGAGTCGCATCATCTTGGATACAAGCCATCATCCCAAATTTTGTCAAAGGCTTTGGCTATGCCCACAAAAAGCATACCCGTGGCCTGGTTATTTTGAAAGCCGTGATGAATCGCTCAGTAACTCTTAGTAACTGGGTTACTGTGGAGCACGTGTAACAAAAACCATGCTGTTCAGGGAAAAATAATATTCCTGGCTATGGAATTTATTCAAAGGGGATTCAAAAGAACAAATTCGACACTTTGCTCAAACTACTGAGTAGCGAGATTGAACGGTAATTTTTGGGTTGAGTATCATCAGAATTGGGGTTTCAGTATGGGGACCACCACGGCAGTCTTCCAATTCTTAGAAATGACAAAATTCTCCATTAATAGATTGAACAGCATGACAATAAAAAGAACGAATTTGAGGGGAGATTTTTAAGGATGCGATTTGTAATTAAATCCAATCCAGGAGATTTATTGATCTTAAGCTTTTAATATATTCCTGTACTTCCCTGGCGTTGTTTTAGGTCTAGACAGGTAGGAGCGTCCAGAATCTTTTTTAAATTTTTTTGTGTATGAGCTGTAAAACGTTCGTTTCCTTCCCGTGTTCGTTCGAACTGCTTTTGAAGGCTGTCGGCAATCACTTCCGCTTTCTCCAGAGGGTGATTTGCTACTCTGCCAAGTGCGCCCTTTAGGGGGATGTTTTGAGGCGGTTTTTTGAATAGGGAGGTTTTCCTCTAAAGAGTGCCTGTCTCCAGCGTAAGTGCCGCTATGTGAGATTCCCAACGAAATTGAGAATAGTGTCTAATGTCTTTCGTAACCTCACGACTTAGTGTTTGGAATTCAGATTTCACTGCATGATCTTTTGTACGTTGCCAAAATTTCCGAATACGATTTCTGTGGAGAATTTTAGCTTTAATTTCGGAGGGGGTTTAATGGGGTTGTTTAAATTTTGGTTTGGGAAACTTTATAAGAGCTTCAGAGATATTTTCTCAAGCTTTTCCCAATTGCAATTTCGAGGTCATCATTGCTGGAGGAAGGAGGGATGGGGTGTGGTTTGTTATTTAAAAAGAATTGGGAAATTTTTCCCAATTGATGGAAGTTGATCCAGAATTTTGATTGAAAAAGAGCCAGTATAGAGTAGAATGACCGGTAGATGATCTGATTCAAGATCATCTATAACTCTAATATCATGATTGAAGGATATTTTTAAGAACGCTAGATCAATAATGAATCTCTTGCCCCGGTCTAGGTAAGCGTTGATGGGGGTAGGGAGTGTGCGTGCTACAATCCTCACATTCGGTTTATTATAACAATTTTGCGAAGAGCATAGCCAAATGCATTTGATCTAAACGTTACTCCACGCACGATGCGCGGCATCTAAGTCTCCACAATGATAATTTTTTTTGCCAGAATTAAAATTTTTAAAAATCTTTATCGGGGGTTTCTATTTTTTTGGGGGTGTTTGAGATACGGAAACAATTGGATAAAAAAATTATTGAATTTAATTTCGATTGCGGTTGATCCATATACAAAAAGTCTTTTCCCCCGTGTCACTGATAAAAGGGAAATTCAGGAAGTGAACACGACGACCGAACATTTTTTAAAGGGTTTTGGGCTTGGCCTGCATTTTTCTATGGAGTATCGTTAAATTATGCGAAAAAAAGGGTTTCAGCCATCTTGAGATCGATTTTTTGCCGTAATTTCCCTTTTAAAAACTTTCACTGCGTTTAACAGGGGGGGCCGTCATGGGCCTTAAGGGTCAAATGAATCTCGTCTCAAAAACCCGTGTGTACCTTGAGTAGTTCGCGTGCACAAAAATAGTTTGTTTACCCCACGAAGGGGGTTTTTGAGTTGAGGTGCGCTGTGGCGCAGTCGTTCAACTTGAACTGGATCGCTTGCCACTTTAGTGCAATGTTCCCTGGTAATCGGAGTTTTTCCATACACTATTCCGTTGATGTGCAGCCCGTTTTTTTTGGGGCTTCAAAAACCGGAAAATAGTTGGAAGAATTTCGTCCATTTTCAGTTGATGGCCATGATTGCGCCTTCAGTGGGCGGTGAAACTCTTCGATTACCCGTTGTTTAGGGTGGTAGGGTGGTGCGTTTTTGCTGTCCCCCCGTAGTTAGCAAGAGCTGAAATGGGGAGGATTCGAATTTGGGGTCCTTATCGGTAGTGATTGTAGTAGGAACCCAAAACGAGCTCCGGGTTGAGTAAAAGTGTCCACTACCGTCGTTGCTTTAATGTCGGAATAGGGAGCTTCTGCCCATCTGGTGAAGGATCAATTGGGGTCATGCAGAACGTAGATCCGGACGGTGGAAGCGGACCGATTGATCTATATGCCATGGTCCCGTAGACGTGTCACAAATTTTTGAAGTGGAAAACCGATGTTTGGTATTTTAGGCTTGACAAGGTATGCTTGTCGAGCAAAAACAGTACAATTTTTGTTAATGCTAGGCCACAAAAAACGATTACGAACTAATTTGCGGGTTCCCCAATTTGCAGGGTGAGAAAATTGTGAACGCGAAAAAAAATTTTTCCCTAAACTTTGAGGTACATGGGGACGTCAGTATCGTTGACATATCGCAATATAATTTAAGTCGAATTGGGAATTTTTAAACCCTTTTTTTAATTGCAATGAATTATCAAATTTTAAAAAGTTAATTAATTCGTTGTTATCTAATTGAGTGATGCGATTTCGTTATAACATTGCCCCGACATTTTCATTAACGCGGAAATGTATCCGCAACTCATTTTCACGCTTTTATGTTTTAATGTCTGTTGTGAACTGAGAAATGAAATCAAGTTGCCGATTTTGTCTGGGAAGATTTGTCTAGCTTTTCTTAAGCAAATGTTAATGGCTTATGGTCCGAAAAATTTAAAATTATGTCCTTAAAGCATAAACCTGAAGTGTTTGATAGCTGCATAGACTCCAAAGGCCCCCCCTGTCGTAAGCACTATATTTAGTTTCGGCAGCATTAAAGTTTCCTAGAATAGAAAGCAAAGGGTCAGCCCTTTGCTGTGTTTGATTGGCCCCACCTATTGCAACCCTCCTCTTCAGTATAAGGGATGCTTTGGTTTGGGGTGTGTTAACATTGCAGCGTTTCAGCCGTTTCGTTTTTTCAAAGCTGCAATTTTTTTTGATCTGACCGGGAAATTTTATTTTTATCGTTTTTTTTGGGAACCCTTTTTAAAAAATTCCCCGGAGTTGGTTTGTGCTGCAGCGGCATCTACGATAGAAATTTAACATTCCTAAGAACGCCGAAATTTCCAACACAGTGTCCTTTTTTTAAAATTGATAATTTTTTCTCCCTTTTATTGGGGGAGAGGGTCCCGTTTTGGGAAAAAGAGATGGCCAAAAAAATTTATCTCCGGGACACCAAACACGCATTTCAAAGCGTTGAGTTTAAATCCATAACTTTAATTTTTTGAATATTTTAGTTACATTTGCTTATGTAAACTTTCGTTTTCTAAAAAAATTAAAATGTCATCCAAATAGGTTAAAAATCAAACCCTTAAAAATTTCATGCATAAATCGTTTAAATGTCAGCCCCATTCTTAAACCAAAAATTTAAGTACGGAAATTCAAATAAAAACCCAAAGGGGGGATTATCACTGTTTTGGGTGTATCATCTTCATGTGAATGTGGTGATATGCCCGAGCAATGCCCCAATTTTGAGAAAAAATTTTTTTGTTAAAAAATAGTTGACTGAAATCTTGAAGATGGGGTATCGGATATGCATCTATGATTGTTGATTGGCTCTTAATACCCACGGTCGTATTAGTTAGGTTGTTTACAAATTTAAAGGGAAGACCAATTGTTTTTAAGAACGACCACCCTGTTCCTCATTTTTCGAATTCTTTTTTGTCTGTTCGAAAATTCCGAAGTCTCCCAGCTTTAGCGTGGACGGGTTGGTTTTAGTTTCAATTTCATGCACTGTGTCATGTTTCATAATTTTGTTTGAATAGAGGGGTTGGTTAAATCAGGGGAAATTGCTTAGAATGTCGCTGTAAACAGAATTTTCGAAACAGTTTTAATTTTAATTGGTGATTTCTTTAATTTTTTTAGGCTACAAAATTCGTGAGCGTATCAATGAGTTTAAGTTGTTTAAGTCCACAATTTAAACCAAAATGTGCAAAAAATAGCTCCGCTATAGGGAAAGGAAACACATAAGCGATTTTGAATCCATTTAAATTTTCCAAGCCCAAAACTCTTAAATTAATGGTTTTTAAGAAAGTTTTTTTTTTGTATTTTTGCAGCGAAAAATTCAAAAAAATGGTTTTGGGGCTATGTTTTTTTATTTAGGTGGGGGGGAAAGCAAAAAAAAAGCCCGTATCAACTAGAAATTTCAAATGGACCGCATCGTACAAGTGTAACCGTTTTTATGTTTTTGCCGCACAAATTTAAAAAATTTGATTTGGGTGGGGTATTTTTGAATTAAAAGCACATGGTGTATACATTTACGGGTTTCTCCCCGAACTGATTGGATAGCGACAATAGGCGGGTTCCCATTGTCAGTGAAGGACGGCTGCGCGAGCGCTTACGGGGAATTTGTAAATTTTGCCTGTTTTTTTTTCCCCTGCTTTAAACGATCAACTTTCGTAGTAAGAGCCAATTTTTTGGCGCGAAGAACGATTTAAAAAACCCCGTGTTCGAATTTTCGCTATGTGAGGCGGAAACAATAGTTGTGAACTGTCGGTTATTTGACATACCTTTTCCGCGATTTTGCTAATTGCGAAAGGTGCCCGGAAGCCGATAAAATAGCTTGTACGTTAATCTTCGTTTATCCCAAAAATTTTTTTTAAAAATCTTCGCTAACTGTTCAGTGGTTCGCGCATTTGTTAATAAAAAACTTTTTCTTTTCCCATTGTGGGGAGTAGTTTTTTTTTTTGTTGTTGGATCCTGAAACTCAGAAATTAATCTATTTTTAAGAGTTAAATATTTATCAGTTACCGGAGGGTTTAAAATTATGTCTGACAAATGCTCTAGTGTCTCTGAATCAATATTTTCAATTAAATGAGAAAATTTCGTTTCGTCATTGGTGATTCTGGCTAAGCTAAACGCGGTCTCGCATTGTTTTAGCCCAAGAGGTATGTTTGTTTTCCACACCGTTGGAATTCTGACCGCTATTCTGTTTACAAACGAAATGTCTTCCCCTAACTCGGTCATTTTCTCAGAAGAAAGGAAAAAAGTAAAGAAAAAAAAACAAACACCCCTAGTAAATACAGAACTACAAAAGAGCGAATTTCGTTTCCTACCCTTAGGCGAAAAACGGACAAACGGAGTAATACAGTGACACGTCAATGGAACGAATACCCATACACAAGATCAAATCAGTTGAAAAGGAGGTTTACAATACCTTGTGGTTGTGAAGATGTGGCCGCTGGGTTAACTCGTCCGATTAAAGAGGCAGCTGAGTCTTTTATGGCCTTTTCGAACAGTAGAGTAGCCGATGGTCGCTCCAGTAGGATGGCAGTGGATGGCAGTCTATTTTTGGGCATCTGGACTGATACACAGTCCTCAATCCCATATCTTTAAGAGTCTTTGAAGTGGGGCTTGACTTTCGTGGAATTACACAGTCTGCGATGTAGCATGCAGGCTATTGGCTGCGACGATGGAATCCGGGAGAAGGGGCTTAAGGTTATCTTCAAGACGTGGAATGTTCATACATGGCTGAGAGCTATGTGGATGCTCTCTCATTGGTTGGAGGTGGAAGTGAGTATAGCCTCTGGCTGGCTGCCCATGGGGATAAGTAAAATTTTAAAAAGTAGAAAGTGGAATACGCTTGCCCAGTGGGGTAAAAGATAGAAAAATAATAAAAGAAGAAAAAATTAAAAATTTAAAAGTTTATTGGTGCAATAATTACATAATTATTGCGAGGATAAAGTACCTATAAGGGGTTGTAGGAACCAGTAGGATTCTTCTGGCCTTTTGGTATTGTCATTGCAGTTATAAACATCTAAATTAATCATATTTGCATTGTTTGTAAACTGCAAGTTATTGAAGAAATTTATGGCAACTTTTTGAATGTGAGCTTTGAAACTATTGATTTTAGATCTTTGTTAATGTAATCATTTCGCATATAGCGACAAGCTTTTACGACCATTCGAATATAAGAATTTTGCACAGTATTTAAAATATTTATATTAGTCTTAGCAGCATAACCCCAGTAGGATTGAAAGTTGTCTGTCACTGCACAGTGGGGGTTCTGTAATTGAGAGGGAATACTCCTTTCAAAATTTTCTCCTGGGGAGGGGAACGGCTTTTTTCACAATTCCTTCTGCTTTCATCACTGCGGCGCTTTAGTGATTATATTTGAAATGGCACAATCAATCTGTGTTGAACAGCGTTTTATCCTTCGTTTTGAAGAAATGTTCTTTTATCTGCGGGTCACAATGCCGTGGCGGTATTGCCGGGACGGTAATGTTCTGCTGCAGGCAATAATAAAACCTGAATGTTGAAGGCGGCGTTGAAACGAGATGGAAGATTGCTGGTGGAACAGATGCTGGTAAGGCTATTGGAAGTCCGGGGCGCAGATGCTGGTGAAGCTATTTAAATTGGAGAGACTGTCGCAGTTAGATCATCTCTATGCGTTGGTGTCGCTCTCTGGCTGTTCTGGCGATTCCAGGGTCTCTTTTGAGGTGAAATACGTCCCGCCTACGAAAGTGACACGTGATGAGTAGTCACTTCTGTTTGGACGTATTTGGTGGAACCATTCTTCTATTGATCCACGTCCCTTTCGTACGGTGTACTTTGAAACCGGTGGCTCTGTCGTGCGAACTGCGTCCCCATCTTACTGTCGGCTAGATCAAGGGAGGTCAGAGGTAGACTTCCCTTAGGACATCAGCGCCGGGGTATCCACCCTGGGATCTTACCCACGAGAAACTACATGAACGTTGAAACGTCCCTCGTTCCCGACGGGAAATGGGTCTTTGGTAAATACCGCCGCAATGGAAATGATATCTAATTAAGTGTATAAGCTTTAAATCAGTATCTTTAATTCAAGCCGTTCCCTACCTCTTGAGCGGTTCCGTAGTGAAGTGGTTATCACGTTCGCTTCACACGCGAAAGGTCTCCCGTTCGGTCCCGGACGAAACTACGCGATAGAGAGTTTTCATTTTATCACATGGAAAGACATTGCTGGTTGAAAACGCAATGGAATTCACGCTCGTCGATAACTCTTATTTTTATTGTACGCTTTACTTTTATCACGTGCATAATATATGGCAATGATATCTAATTTAGTGTATAAGCTTTCAATCAGTTTTTGTAATTCAAGCCGTTCCCTAACGCTTTAGCGGTTCCTTTGTGTTGACCCACATTGAATCCAAATCAATACTAAAAAGATTCAGGATTTATTTAAATTTTACTACATTTTCAAAACCCACAAAAATTACTTTATTTCTTCGTGCATTTATTTATAGACAAATAATTGAAGTATTCCTTTTCTAGTTTGGAATAATTTTAGTTTTATTTTCATACTGAACTTTAAAATGGCTTGCATGTTGTGAGCGACTGTCTTGAAAAAGGCAAGTTTAGAAAATAAGTTTTTGTTGACAATTATTAATCTTTTGAGGAGACTAATTTCTTGAAACTTTTAAAGTACTTTTTTAGCTCATTAATTAAGGTATGGAAAATGTCTTAAAAGTTCCATACAGAAATTATTTAAGAGTTTCAACAATTTCAATACACTTATTTTATGATTCCTTTCATTTTCCAGTATTGAAAGAATCAAAATTAACGGAACAGAAATTACAGAATGAGTAAAATTAGTTAGTAAAAAATTGAACACATACAATATTTCAAGAATGATTTTTACTTTTCAGTATTAAACATTAAGTAAAAATTAAATCTACTTAACTACTAATATTTAATGGATATTTTGTCTTATTAATAATTGATCTGCATTGTTTAAATTGGATTTATCACAGTACTTACAAATCACAGCCTTTTTGGGAACATTATATGAAACGAAACAAAGAAGTTTTCCCAAATTTCAGCGCAACAACACGTGCTTTGGGATTGCCAACTTGGCGAGTTATCTTGAACGTTGGCAGTTGTTACCATAATATTGACCAGTTATCTTATAACCTAGTGCAGAAAGGCAGTGGCATAACAGAGAACATTTGGGGCCCCGCTAAGTCAAATTTTTTGGGGCCCCCAAGTTATTTTTCAAAAGGGGGGTACTTGGCGACGTCAGGTTTTTGGGCACCCCAATATGGTGGTGTATGTTTATGCAGAAAGTCTATACTTTAGACCATAAAATTTTGCTTTGATTGAAAACTATTGTGATATTTCAAAAAGCTTATTAATCTGGTATTTTTTAAAAACTTCAAGATCATAACGTGTTTTTAAATTTACAAAAAATTTATCTTCTGGTTTTTAAATACCTTTTTTAAAGTGAACATATGTTTTGTTTATTTGATGAAAATAAATGAGATATATATCATTTTTTTATATTTAACCGATTAAGTATATTTTACGCTTTTATTTATTTTATCCGTGAAAAAACGTGGTCACTTCCCCGGAAACACGGTATCATATGTGGGTTATTTTTTCCCCTTTTTGATCCGATCATACTGATGTTCCCTGTATTTAATTACAGCAAAGATTTTATAAGAATTTTACAGGGAAACACCATAAAATAAAACAAGTAATTATTTTATAGATATTACATTTTTTTAGGGGACCAAATTTCTGTGTTTTTTATTTTACGATTAGTTGGAAAAAAATATTTTTTGACATAAATATTTTTAAGAGATTAAAGCATAGATGAAAAAAATTTTTTTTTTTAGATAATGGATGTTGAAAAAATAACGGGTAGGTCTCGGTTGTTTAAGTGGGAAAAAGGAAAGACTTGTACCTCAGAAAATTATAAATTTATTCATATTCAATTATACTTCCGCTATTGATATCAAGTTTTTCCATGGAATTACAAAAGCAGAAAAAAAGATAGGTAGTAGAAAGATCCGA
>BMAV01003191.1:0-29513 GCA_019973955.1 Trichonephila inaurata madagascariensis
AAAGGGCGAAGAAATTCTGGAATGCTGGCAGTTTTAAAAAAGCAAAACTGACGACGAAGTAGCCCCCCAAAGAACAATTCCGGACTCGAAATCAACCGGTGACAGAGGAGCTCCACCCCCAGGAAGGAACCCCAAACCAGTGTGCACCCCAGTGCCACAGCACCCCAAAAAAACTTCACGTGCCACCAATCACAATCGATAACGTGAAAACCAAAAGCTTTGAAAACATCTTCAAACCGTGCCCAAAGCAGAAAGAGGGCCCCCGGCACCAAGTTCCATTTCCCCTCGACCCATACGCCACCCCTTGGGAGGTATGTTGTGAAAATAGTTTGGAAGCATTACTACGCTGCCGGGAAAACCCGTGCCGTAATCCGGGGGCCCCCGTTGACATGTCCCCCTCGAAATCATTCACCTTGCTTTTTTAAGGCCAACGAAGAATCCCACAACGCAAATCGGGAAAAACCCGGACAACCAATGTTCTGTTCATGCTTTCCATGGAAAGAACGAAAAACATAAAAAAATCTTTAAAAAGGGGAGTATCGGCTTTGTAAAGTCGTCTAGAAACCCGAAAAAATACGGACCCCCCCAATGCTTTCGATGACAGGGTTTTCCCATTCGAGCAAATACTGTACCCCAAAACCCAGGTGCGAAAAAGTAAAAATCACCTCGCAAAGGTTGTCCCAAAAATGTAAAAAACCCCTCTCCCTCTGGGGGGGCCCCCAACAAATTTCCTTGGCTCCCCCCAAAAACCCCAGGCACAAGATTGCCGAAAAAAAGGGAAAAAAAATTGAATCCAAGAAAAAATCCACGTCGTTAGAGCCCCCCCAAAGTTAACTTCTGGGAGGGGGGAAAACCCCCCCAACCCCAACAGCTAAACCCACCCCCCCCAACTTCCTCCTCAAGCAAAGCAATAGCCCTGATTTCACTTCAGATATATTCGACGAACTCAAGAACCCTGCCGTTCAAGAGACATTCAATTTTGGAACAATTCATTGAAATAGCCACAACTATCCCAACAAAAATATGGTCGCCTTAGGGGTTTTAGCAAGTGTTTAAAGACGAACTTTTTAAACCCCAAACAAAATATTTCCAGCCAACGTTGGTGTCTTGGAATCCAAGGGAATCAGGAAAGGGGGGAATTGAGAATTCATCAAATGGAATCAGATATATAAATTTAAAAGAAACCCGCCCCGGTCCCCAAACCATCCCATATCGCCCCCCAAACATAATAGTACAAAACGCCGCACCTTCCGTGGCGGGGGGACTAAAAGAAGCACCCCTCATCATGAAAAAAAAAATAAACAACTAAAGCTTCGGAAACTACTCCCATCAAGATGAAAGGACCAACATGCAACCTTCACGTGATCTCTGCCTACCGTTCACCTAGAAAATTTTTTTTGTCCGGCCTTCACCCCCTTTCAGAAACCAGGATTACGTCCCCGCCCCAGAGACCTGCCAAAAACACTTCCGGGAGCCCCATACCCCAACAGTGTGGGCCCCCACCATGATAGCATGGGTTTCACCTTTGCTCTGCGGGAACCTACCCTTTTTTCACAAGAACTTGAGAAACACGGAAATCGCCCGGGGCCACTGTAAGGTATAAAACCCCGCCCCCTCTCTAGTGATCCCCCTGTTCATTTTGGGGGGGTGCTTGGATAATATACCGCCCCCCTCAGTACATTTTTTCCCCCAATAGAAATTCCGGATATTCTAAGCTACCCTTCCAGGTAACCCAAAAATTTAAATAATGTTAATGATATAAAAAGGTATAAAAAATTTTTAATTTTTCTAAAATTTTTTAATAAAGTAGTACCTTTAAAAGTATTAATAAACCTCTTAGCTCTATTCCCCCTGTCATCAGGAAGAAATTAAAGAAAAAAAAAATTCGTTAAGGGTTGTCAAAAAACTAAAAATCCCCCATAAAACTCAACAATAAAATTCAAAAAAAGAAGGGCTAAAAAAAATCATAGAATTAAATGGGAAAAAAAAATTCTCTCGACTCCACCCCGTGCGATTTCTTTTTTCAAAAAAGTTAAACCTATCTTAAAAAAATACCCATTTCCTCCCATCGGGAGGCCCCAGGACTTTTACAGTACTGGGGACAAAAATTAATTTGTTTGTGATTCTCTAGAGGCCTTTTTAAGAAAAACCGGGAAACCCTATGGGCGTTTCATCGGTTTGGAAGAAAAGTTGAAACCGCAACCCCGACGCCCACGCAACTTACCCCCCCCAAAAAGTCAGGGGGCTTATTTTAAAACTTGAATAAAAAAAAGCTCCGGAAAAAGGGGAATCAAGAACACCCACAAAAAGCCCTTCCAAACGCCATAACCTACTAAAAAAAATTTTAAAGAACCCTTAACCCCTTTTTCCCAAATGAATGAGCATCCAAATAACATACCCCAAAACCCAAAAAAAAGGTCCCAAAGTTTTAAAAATTATGCCAATAAGCCCCGCTAACTGCCTGGGGAAAATATATAAAAAGATTCTACTCCCCCAACGGATCACGTAATGGGAACCATATCTGGTTTCCAGCAGGGGTTGGGGGGAAACTTCCCCCCAAACCCCTTTAGGTGAAATAAATCATCCACGGGTTCAACACAAAGTCTTACCCGTTGGTATTTCCGGGATGAAAAAACTGTAGAATGTGGCACTGAGGGACTGACCTATAAAATGATTAAATTTAAAATTTCCACCTCCCTGTAAAACAACACCTAAGGTTTTGTTTTTGACGTTGATTAAGCAAAAAACAATAGCCCTTTTCTAACCAAAATCGCCTCTGGGATAAAGTCCATTTTTTCGGCGATTTTAATATCTACATCCAACCCACCCGTTTCCGCTTCCCTTTGCCGCGTGCCGCCATACCTGCGGGGTTTTAAACCCCCGACCGCACGAACCAAAGTTTATCGCAACTCGAAATTGGGAAACCCAAAAGGAAAATTCTAACACCAAAAAAAACCAATGCAAAGTTTTGAAAAAAAAGAGCCCCAAAACATGCCTCCAAAACTTGCATTCGATGAACCAAAAACTGGGCCAAACCAAATACTCCCATCAAACGACAACGACGTTCGAACCTCACTTCAAAGAAATTGAATAAATCTGGGTAAACTTTTCCCCTTCTCAACTGTTGGGAAAAAAATCAAAACTTTGCAAAAATAGAATCTTCATCTACAAAACATATTTAAAAACCCCTCTGACACCTTTGCCATCTGGGGATCGGCAGAAAACAACCACTTTAACGCCCTTCAAAAAAGACTCTAGAACAAAGTTCCAAGGAAATATATTCCGAGCCCCCCCTATTTTCCCCAAAGAGCAATACTTCTAAAGAATTTTTGTGTTAAACCCCGTTCACACCTAAAAAAATTTTCTTTTTCCCATCCTTTCCCATCACAGCAACCCCACTATCTAGGCAGAATTATTCAGAACCCTTTCCCCCCTCCCGCACGATGCCTAGAGCAGCGAGCATCATACCTTCTTCAAACTTTTTTCATGAAGGGTTTCGTTTTTCACCTTGGGGGGGGGGGAGTAAATGTCGGTTTGGATGGGAGTTCCCTTTCGTGGATGGAGGGAATTTGTTAGAATTTTCTTTTAGGCGGGTTTTTTTGAATGGGTTTTGGGATTCCTTGAATTCTGCAAGACGGATGTTGTGGGGTGTTGGGTGGGTGGCAACTTGTGGAACGTGGTAGCTAATTTTTAATTCTTGGGAAATGATGGCTGGGTTTTTTTTATGCATGTGAATTCGCTTCATGTAGGTGGAGGCGTTCAGGGTCAGACCGAGCTCTGTTTTCAAAAAATTTGAAGGGGTGGGTTATGACTGGCTGTTATTCCCCGATTGGTGAAGCGTATGTGATGATTAGGAGGAGATATTGAAGGTAAATTTTTCTTTTTCTTTGAGGGGGAAACTTTGACCTATTGTAAAGGGGGTTTTTGGGGGGACGGCCTTGAATTCACCCTTCGGCCTTTTTGAACAGGATTGCTTTGGTTTTGAAGTGTTAATTGAGATTCGCCAAGTTTTAACCCTTTTTTTTTAGTTTTATGAGATATTTTTGGATGACGTTCGGACTTCTTGAGGGGGGTTATTTTGATGGGGTTGGGGGGTTAAAAAAAATTGGGGGGGAATCTTTAGTGTAGATTTGTATAATATAGGGCAAACAAAAAAACCCTGGGAATTCGGCGGCTTCCCCCTATTTTCGGACTGTGGCTTTGGGTTTTTACTTGAAAGGTTTTTTCGTTAAAGGGAATCGGCTATGATGTGAATTGGTAGGTGGAGATAAGGATTGATCATTTTGTAGATGGTCCGTTTGCCACACCGGTCGAAGGTTTTCGACGTCCAAAAAAATTCCCCCGGTAGTTTGTCATGGTTGAATCCTTTGGGTAATTTTTTTAGAGTTCTGAGGGGGTTTTGGATGTAGGGTTTCTTTCCGGTCCCTGTTGTATGTCTGGAATTAATATTGTCCATGGGTTTTTTCAATTTTGTGAGAAGGATTTTTTGAAATTTTGCTTTGATGAGATGAGGCTGATTGGTCTATAATTGATGGGGAATTTTAAATTCTTGCTGGGCTTGTGTGGGTAACAGGTGAGAATTGCGTGTTTCCCGGGTTTTAGGAAGTGGTTTTACATGAGGATCTGTTGATTATCTTTGTGAGGTGGTATGGCATTGATGGGCAACTTAATACAATGTTTTTTCTGGCTTGACCTGGGGCTTTTTTTTTTAGTTTTATGTTATGCTCGATTTCGTCGGGGATGAGGGGGGATTTGTCGGGTTGTTGCGGGGAAGGTTTTTGACCGTTCTGTCCCCTTTTTCGATATGGTGTCGCCTTGGGTTTTCATTTTTTGGGAAAGAGTCTTCTAGTGCAGTGCTCTGCAAACTTTTTTTTCTGGACCGGTCAACGTTTGATAAATTTTTCCGCGCTGGGAGGGATATTGATTTTTATTTTTAGATTATTTTGATTTATAGCAAAATGTATTTAATTTATTTAATACATAAAAAATAAAATTTAATAAAAAATTTAATTCTATTTAATTTGCCTTCAAAATAAAATACAGTTACCCAAAAATAAATAAAGTGATTTTTTAAAAAATTTTTAACTTACTAGAAAATTTAAAACAATGAAACCCGGCTTGTTTCTTTAAAAAGGGGTTTCCCTCTGGGGGGAATCGGAACAATGACCAAGTGTGTTGCTTATGTCCATTTATTCCGCGTTTTGGTTGCTGTTACTGCAAAAACCCCCTTCACACAGATGGTCTTTTTGGAAAAAACACACACGTCATTCCCGCTTTTTTGAGGGTTAAGGCGTGGCCCCCCCCCCAGTTTGCTCCGGGAACCTGATTCCACCGACCGGAGGATGAAAAAAAGAGAGCTCCAAGAGGGCCGGATCCCCGAGAAGGGGTTTGGGCCCCCTCCCCCGAATGGGGGGGGAAGGGAATCTTTCCCCCGGGGGCAGCCGGCGAGAGAAAGTAATGCTCTGCTAACTAAAAGAAAAATAGTTTGTGTTTTTTTTCTTTTTTTTCTTTTTTTTGCTTTTAAAGTATTAAAAAAATTTATGTCACACCCTTTGGGGGGCCCCCTTTTTTAAAAAAAAAAATTTAAGCATATATCTTTTTTTAAATTTTGGGGATAGAACTAAATTTAAATTCAGTTGGAATGAAACGGGTGGCCAAACCTTTTTTCCCGCCCGGGGTTGCGGGCATTTCTATTGTCCACGAATAGGGTTGGCTTTTTCCCTTGTCCCGTAAACCAGTCCTTGACACCCCAGTAGGGGGTAGATATAGGTTTTTTCTTCGCTCTGGCAATCGTTTGTGAAGCGAGTCATCTGAGTTGTTCATTCGACGAGGGCGTCATCCCCCTGCTGTTTGATGTTGAAAGATCTTTTTTTAAAGTCTTTTGGGGCATTGAGTTCGGTTTTTTAAAGGAGGGGAGCGGTTTTGTTCCAAAATTGGGTGTTTTTCTCTAAACCACTTTTCGGGACGAGGGGTGAAGTCTTCTTCGGATTTGAACTTGCGATTGGTTAATTCGTATGGATATTGTAAAAGGGGGTTTCTAATGGCTTCTTCGATATCATCGATGTTGTTATAGGGGGTTGCCGGCTTTGGGGGTTTTAGAGAAAACTTGAAATTTGTGCCAGTTTGTAATGGTCGGTTGAGGGGATGGCTATTATTAAAGTTGAAATTTACGAAAAAGGGGGGGACAAATTTTGGTCGCTTGAGGGTGTATTTGGATTACCTTTTATTTTTGAGTCCACAGGATACGCCAAAGTGTGACATTTGGGGGGTTTGGTTTTGATGTCTGGGGTCCTAGTGGGGGCCCGGGGGCCGAGGACGCCCATGCTCTGGGATTTTTTTTTATCCCCCCTTTTCCCCGGCGGTTTGGGTTCCAGGATGGATGTTTCCGGGTGAAGTCTCCGACCCCTCATTGCGTTCTATTTCTGAATATTTGGATGAGGTCTGGGATGGTTTGCGGGTATTGGGGGTCTGTACAGGGGGAAAACGGAAATTTTCCCGAAGGTCCTTCTATTTCAATGGGGATGTGCTGCAGTTGGAAGATTTCTTGGCATGGTGAGCAATTTAATTTTTTACGGGGTGGGGTCTCGCCACCGCGGTGGTGAGTCTTCATTTTAGGTTGAGTAGTTGGGGGTTGAATGATGTTGGGGGGAGAAAAGCTTGAAGGGCATGATGTCCGGGCTATTGTCGCTGATGTAATTTTCAGTTCGTGGATTTTGTGTTGTATTCCGTGACATTCCCGCTGACGATGTGAAGTTTCCCCGATGTGTGAGATTAAAAATTTAAATTTCCCAAATAGTTCACAGAGTTCTATGGCTTTTTCCCCTTTTTCTTTGGGTATCCTTACGTTTCCCATTGATTAGGAGTTCACCATTGGGGCTCTTAAGTTCCTTCAAGGTTAAAGTGATGTATTTTGGGGGGTCTTGGGGGGAGGGTGGTGTGGGCCCGGTTGGTCTGGGGTTTGGGGTTGTAGGTTGAGAAACATTTGGCTGAGGCTTGGGCTATTGTTTCTGGTGGTGCCGGGGGGGGTGGAGCGGTTTTTGTTTTTGGGTTCCCTTATCTCGGCTTCCTGATTCGTTCTTCCTAGTCGTTTACTTTAGGTGGTGGTGGGGGCTTGTTGAGTGGGTTTTTCGGGCAGCCCTAGAAGTTTTCAGGGTGGTTGCCCTGGCAGTTGCAGAATGTGGCGTCGGTGTCTCTGGATTTTTTGCAGTCACTGGTGAGGTGTGGTTGTCCACATTTCACGCACTTGGGGTTCCTCGTGCAGAACTTCGAGCTGTGAAAAAACCCTTGGCAGCGGAAACATTGTACCAGAATGGGTAGAATGGGCCACCGAAACGGCCGTATTTAACAATCTTTGGGAGAGAGTCTCCCGTCCAATCGGGAGGCAGCTACACTGCGAAAAACCGGTATTCTGAACTGAGTACAAAATACCACTTAAATGTCACATACTCAAAATAGCCTGATGCAAATATTACCTAAATTTGAGAATAGCCCATTCTTATCTTTGGCAACGACTACGTACTCAAAATTGTAAAACATCACATACTCATTTTTGAACCTGTTACTGGATCTCAAATTTGAGAATATAACAGCAAATGAGTGCGTAATGTACTCATGTATGAGTTTTTATGGGCTTCAGTCATGAGTATGTATCGTTTTTATTTTATGGTTTGTGTATCCACACGAATTTTAACTTACAAATATATATCAAATCAAATTTAAAGGGATTCAAATATGGGATACTGGTTGTAAATTTCATTTTTCCATCTTATATATTATTTAATCTACATTTTACGGTAGCTTTTACCACTTTTACTGAAGATTCAAATTCTTTTTTACTTATTGTGTTACTTGCATATCATCGCAAAAGTGCTCAAATATCCAAGATACTCCTGCCATGTCTCTACGCGCAGAATTAACAACCATGTACCTCTGTTTTATATAATGTCGCTAATGTTTTGAGGTGATACGCAAGTTCCAACAAAAAATATAATTTTTGGTTTAAAAATGCAACTGCTATGTGATCATAACCGTATTATTTTTGAACTTATACCTCAAATTTTAATTCCTTGAAAATAACAAAAAAGATTCGATGCTATAGTTAAACCAAATGAGTGGGCAATTTGGCTCATTAAAAGTTATATTTATATTTCTAGAAGCAAATATTGTCTTTAAAATCTAATACAAACAGAAAAATTAACTTTTATTTAAAATCAGTCTTTCAATAAGTATCTTGGAAACATTATTCATTAAGAAGTGTCTTGAAACATATGATGAATAACAGACTTTTCATATTAAAAAATTTCTAAACATAAAAGTAAGAAAAGGAATGGTTTCTTAACATATTATGTAACATTTAGAAAAAAAAAACTTAAAAATAAGTCTCATTAGGCCCCCAGGTAAGTATTTTTTTATCAATTGTTTGTTTAAATCGATTCATACACAACTGCTCTCAATACTCTTATCAACCGAGCTACTGGGACTCTCAATCCATTCAGATGGAATTAAAATGTATTGTAACATATAAGCTACAAATCAAACTCACTTTATATTATTAACTGATTTTATACTCATCACCAAAGAAAACAAATATTGTAGTTTTTAAGTTAATATTTTTTAA
This sequence comes from Trichonephila inaurata madagascariensis, assembly GCA_019973955.1. Taxonomy (NCBI): domain Eukaryota; kingdom Metazoa; phylum Arthropoda; class Arachnida; order Araneae; family Nephilidae; genus Trichonephila; species Trichonephila inaurata. Next base: position 8,618 of record BMAV01003191.1, read on the forward strand.
ATCAAAATATTTAAAAAGTTTAGGCCTTTAGAAGAATGTAAAACAACTAAATGAATTTTACATTTACAAAACATTGGAAATTCATATAAATTTTAACCAACTGCAGCTTTTAGAGACGTTTTCAGCACTCATTTAGAAGAAAAAATAACATCTGCGGAACAGTCGAACCATACTTAGCCATTTTACTAGTGTACAGCATTTTTTAATGATTCACTGTAAACAAGAAAAATAAAACTAAATCAAATCATATTTTGAAATATTTATTCTGAAATGTACATACATATCAGCCATTTAAAAGACAAAAGAATAAGTGTAATTTTGAAACAACATGCCACTATAAGTTATTTTTATTGAATTTTTGGTAAACACTATCTAAAAATGCATATTATCATCAACTCATCTTTTATTTGTACAGCATAGCTTATATTTTTAATTGATATACACATCAAATCACTTTAAATGTGGGAAGTTCTAATGTGTAAAGGAACATGTAATTAAACAGATTTTTATTTTATGAAATCAATAGCATATGAAAAAATGCTCTTCAAACAGTAAGCAAACAAATTATTATTTGTTAGGATATTATGAATCATCTGTAAATTATATACTAAAGAATTTATAGATAGCTGGTTCTGAGAGGAATCTTAATTACAATTTGCTGTCAGTGAAAAAGAATTATTTTGGATAGATTTTCTATCGTGGCCATGCAAATTTGCATTGTAAACATCTGTACAAAACATAGAGCCGTCAAATTATTTAAACTCGTGCAAACTATTTTCATTTTGCTGCCATGCGTCACATTTCATATGATGGCCAAATATACTCTCAATCTAGAATAAGATTTTTAAAAATTATTAGAAAACAAAGAAAAGCAAGTGAATTTGGTAATCCCTTTAGTCCATAAAAATTTTTTTAAGCGGAGGGCAATATTCTTTAATAAAATGAGAAGATCTTAGTACTCACCAATAATATTTGAAATATCCATTTATGAATAAACAACAGAAGACTGTAAAACTTTATACTTTTACAATCTAGACAACGGAAAGCATGGAAATGTTTAAGTTTAGAAAATTACTTAAAATTGTCTGAAATTAATAAGGATACTGTAGTAAATAAAAATCAATAAAAATTCTTTTTAATATCCTAGAATTATAATATCAAACAATATACACAATAAATAAAATAAAATTACAAAAGAATAAAATTAAAAAATAATGGATGGCAACCACAGAACCAAATTTAAATGTATTGGTAACCGTATTGTAATGTTATTGCCCTACTTGACAATTGTCAACAACAACACTTGGTACATAGTATCCCAATATCAAAATAGAACATTAAAAAATTTCAATACTCAAAAACTAAAAACAACAAGCTGTCTCCTTTCCCCTCCAACCTGAAATTTATAAAAAAGTTATTTAAGGATGGTTTCTTGCAATTTATCTTGTTTTTTCTGCTTTTGTAATTCCATGGAAGAAAACTTGATAATAAAAAGTCAACAAGTATAATTGAATATGAATAAGTATTATGATAATTTCTTGAGATACAAGTCTACTTCCACTTTTTCCGCACTGAAACAATTGAGGAACAGCTTTAGGAATTAGTTTTCAACGTCTCGTTATCTAAAAATTAGAAACTTTCTTCATCTATGCTTTCTTAATCTGTTAAAAAAATACTTTATGTCAATAGATATATTTTTCCAGCTAATACGTAGAAATAAAAACCAAAATCTTGATCTAAGGAAAAATGCAAAAATCTATAATTGAAATAAGAATTGCTTGCTTTATTATTGCTGGTGCTTTCTGTATGTCAGACTGAACAGACTTTTGCATGTTTCAGCTCATGTGCAACATACCCAGTATAGTAGTTTTAAAATCAAAGTTTTGCTTAATTTTGTTACTACATATTATCGAAACTGTTTTTGAGGAAATTATATGAAATAAAGCACTTGGTTGTGTCAAAAAAAAAAAAAAAATTAGCACGTACAAACATATGGAAAATCAGGGTTGCCAACTTCGCAAATTATTTTGAATGTTGGCATTTTTGCGATAATATGTAAGTACCTAAATTTTTCTAACCCGTCTGAAATCAGTATATTTTCGCTGTTAAGCCTAACTCCATTTCAACTGCTGTAATAAAATACGCCATAATTTATGGTTTATAATCATTCCAAATCCAGATAACACCAGTATGATCACAGACTCAGAAAGAGGAAAATAAAAATCTCAACATTCCCCTGAAGTGATCACATATATGTAATCATTGTGGGATTCCCGAAATTACACACAGTGGTAGGCTTCTCAATATCCGAAGCAGTTTATCTGTTTCTTCTCTTTCCAGCAGTGTTATATGAATGTATTTTTATCACTTCAAACATTTGTTAACGTTATTGTCAGTATAAATTTATATAAGGTACGATTGCTATGGTGACAAAATATTGGCGATTTTTCCTTTTAGTTTTGTTTGTTTAGTTGTTTGTTTGATAGTAAAAAACACAAAAATAAAGCAACAAGAAAAAAAAAGCAGGCGCAAATTCTGCCAGGAGTCCAAAGGAAAGACAAGGCATTATGGATGCCTTATCCACTTACCAACAACTTCTTAGAGAGCGCAAAAGGAAAACGCAAATTACATTAGATGCCTTCTTGATAAAAAGGCAGGAAATTTGAAATATTAGATATTGATTCAGACTATACAGACTGTGCGATCTTTGAAATAAACATACGGACTTAGAATTTTATTTATTTTATAAGTGTACATTCATTTACATGTTTCTATATTTGAAGGAAATACAATTTTGTTTTATTGTTATAAACACATAATTAATAAATTTAATGGTAAAATACCTGCTAATTTTCTACCATCTTCCCCTAATCCCATTATTTACATGATGAATTAACCTTGTTTAACGCTGTTTCATATTACGCTCTACTTTGATTTTCCTTACTGTATCTCATTCATTTTCTTCCAAATAAACAAAACACTGGTTACATTAAATGTGTGTTATAAACCAGAAAATCAATATGTTGTGAATTAAAACGTACTTTGACTGGTCTTGTGTCTTTATTATTATAAAAAATATCAGATAATTAATATTTTAGAAATACAATAGTTTTTAATCAAAACAAAGTAATGTAGCTTCCTGGGTAGTGGCATAACGTACACCCCCATATTGTGGGGTGGGAGTGTACAGGGTCCTTGGGAGCTCCAAAGCCTGTCAGCCGCCAAGTACCTACCCTTTGTAGAACTTAACTTGGGGCCCAAAACTTACTTTTCAGGGGGCTCAAATGCTTTCTTAAGTCGCGCCACTGCCTTCTGTACTATATATTATAAGATAAATCGGTACTTACATATTATGGCAGATTTCTTGCTTTTTTCTGTTCAAGTATACATACCTGCACACAGAAAATTTTATACCAGCTGTGTTAATTTTTGAACTTGCATATTATCGTAACAGTTTGGGCAAGATTATATGAATGAAGCAAGTATTATAAATAAGGAAGTATACCTTCTTCAGTGGCGTAACATACAGCCTCCTCATATTGCAGTTGAGGGCCCAAAAGCCTGACATTCGCCAAAGTACCTACCCTTTGTGTAAAATCCCAACATGGAGGCCCAAATGTTCCCAAGGTTATGCCACTGTCTTCTGCACTATGGTTTAAGATAAATCTGTGACTACATATTATGGCAACAACGTTCAAGATAACTCTCACAAGTTGGCAGCAGTACCAATTTTGCATGTGATTATGGGCTGAATTGGCGTCATGTGTTTGCTCTCATATAATGTTACCAAAAGGCTGTGATGATTTGTAAGTACTGTGATAAATCTAATTTAAACATTGCTGATCAATTATTAATAGGACAAATTATACGTTAAATATTAGTAGTTAAGTAGATTTAATTTTTATACTTTATGTCTAATACTGAAAAGTAAAAAACATTCTTGTGTGTGAAATATATTATGCTCAATTTTACTAATTTTACTCATTCTATAATTTCTGTTCATTTAATTTTGATTCTTTCAATATTCGAAAATGAGAGTGAAAAGAATCATAAAATAAGAGTATTGAAATTGTTGAAACTTTTAATAATTCTCTAGCTTTTAAGACATTTTCCGTAACTTACCTTACAAGCAAAAAAGTAATTTTTAAAATTTTCAAGAAATTAGTCTCCTAAAAAGATTAAGACTTGCCAACAAAAAAAACTTCTTATATAGTAAAATTTAAATAAACTTGAATCTTTTGGTATTGATTGGGATAAATGGGATGTCTAAAGTTGTATTTATTACTACATTCAAGGCAACTCTACTAACAGTGATAATTGATAAAACTTAATACCATGTTCAATCAATTGGTAAAACCATATTGCATACCAAACATGTTAATGCCAAGCAATTCATACAAGAACATTTACCGCAAAACAATAGTTTTATTTATAACATAATGGTTGACCACCTTCGTAAAGCAGAACTTTAAATGGGTTTTAGTAGTTGACTATATGTGTAACATATAGATAAAGCTTTTCACTTTTTGGGTTAAAGTGTTGAATAGTTGGTCTTGATTCGGCGACTGGAATCGATCGCCAAACAACTCTATAAAATGCATTACTGATAACTTTATTAATGAGAAATAAAAAAAATATATTGATATTTATTTTTATTGTAAAATTCCACTCTTTGCACTCTCTTAACACCTATCGCTAAAGCTGTTGCTTGGCGCCTAATTTCGCTAAATTGCTAAAAAATTCACCTCCCGCCAAAGCACCCCTCCCAATTCTACACTTTTCTAAACACCCAGGTGGGTTTAAAAGAATGATGCTATTGAAATAAATTTTTTGCCTGGAATAAATCAAACAATATGACTTATGAATCAAGTAAATTGCTTTTTATATAATCCGTCAAAATAAAGTAAGTAAACATCATGACAATTATATCGCTTAGTTGGTAGTCAACTGTACAGAGAGTGTAATTAGTAATTTTACCAACTTATTTAACTTATCTTTTTATTAAAACAAATCATGTAATTTTTAGTTTACAAACAAGAGAAAATCAGTTAAGTAAAATAACAAATAATCGAGTACTACTTTAATATGTGCTCCTCCTTTCGCGTGTGTAACGTGGTAGATACGAAATATGTCTGTAAGATTTAAGAGAGAATTAAATTGTTTTTGGTCCCTCACTCAAAAATATGTAGCCGGTATATAAAAAAGAGTTTCTGTAATCCTGAATATGTTTTTAATTTGTCCGAGAGCATTAATTTTAACATTTTGGGAGGTTTTGAGTACATAACGAATCAAATTTTGATCGAAGCATGCCGTCAAATCCGAGACAAGCATATTTATTTCAAGATAAGAATATCGACGTGCTCATTTTTGAGTATGTCTTTTTTCTCCGTGTACTCGCTGGGGGATGTGGTTAGGCGGGAGAAGTTTTACGCCCTCATTAAAAACCTGAACTGGCCTTGTACCATTGACTCAATCTCCGAACTCAGCTCTGACCACAACCCGGTCAAGCTACATTTTCCCAGAACAGCAAAATTTGAACTCTTCCCCACCTCAACTAAATACTACCTGCAGTATCTTTACAAATACTTTAGTGACCACTGAAAATTGCTACTACCGAAGGACAGCTCAACCCAGGAGATAGAGTCCTTGGGTCAAGAGATCTCACTAGTGAGATTCCCCCACCGCACACGTTAATGAACATCCAAGCCAGCGACCCACTCGAGTTTCCATTTGTACAGGGGTGAGCTCAAACAACTACCAAAAGAAAGAAATAGAGCCAGAAAATTATGGGCAATTCACCAGACACCCACAACATAAAACTGAAACTCAATAGGCTCCAAAACACTATTAAAAGAAAAGTAGGACTTACAGACAACAGATATGGGAGGATCACCTACTTCCTTAGATGCCGAAGACGTCTTTGGGGAACTGCAAAAGCATTCAGGAAGAAGCGTCAGTTCCGATCTCAGCCCCTAATGGCCCAAAACGGTACTGCCTCAGCGACACAAACAAAAACTGGATTTAATTGCAAAATTCGCTTGAGGTTTCACCTCTAAATTAAACGACATACAGAACCCTCATAAAGACGAAATCATCAGCAAACATTGTTGATGCATACCTAACTACCAATGCTAATAATACTGATCCTCTCCCCTGCTCTCCTCTGAAGTACTACCTACATCAAAAAGATCAAAATTAAGAAAAATCCCGGGAAGCAGATGGTGTTACAAACAAAATAATTAAAACCTTCCCCACAACTATTTTCAAACTTACTAAATATACACAATATTCTAAGTTAAGATACTTTCCGAATGCATGGAAACTGCAGTTGTGTAATCCTACCCTAAAACCTGGGAAATCCTTATGTTGAAGCGAATCGCACAGACCAATTTCCTTGCTTCCTGTCTCTCAAAAAGCTAGCAGAAAAGTAAATTATGCTAGACTAAATGACTTCCTAGAAAAGGAAAATATTCTAATTCCGAGCAGCACGGGTTCCGTCTCGTTCCTCCACTCATCATCATCAACTGCTACGCATTGAAGCTCATTAAGGAAGGAAAATGATCGCACCAATGCACAGCTGCAAAGTCTTCCTGACATTCAAAAGGCTTGATAGAGTTTGGCACACCGGCCTACTCTTCTCAAACTAATCACCACCTACAAAAATTCCTCCACTAATCATAAAGCTTTTTAAACTCCTATATTAGAGACAGAACTTTCTCTGTCAAAATTAACCGCACGCTCTCCCAAGTGAAACTTATCCAGGCCGGAATAGCTCAAGGGTCAATCTTGGCCCGGTACTTTAATCTTTAAGTGTAAAACGACATTATTAAAAGTACTAACACTATGCTCTGTATGTATACAGATGATACAGCTATATTGAGTAGACACAGAAATTCCAAAACACATTAACCGAAAACATCAATGAACACCTAGCTCTGCCTTGAAATCTGGTTTCCGTATGGAAAAATCGCACTGAATACCTCAAAACCGAAGCAGCATTCTTCTCCCAAAGAGTCCCACCCCGGAAATCACCCCTTCAAAATCAAAGCAATCCTCTATCCCCACACACCAAGTATCTTGGTGTTATCATTGATAAAACGCTCACGTTCCGACAACACATTACACACATAAGAAATAACTTTAAAAACGCTACACGTAATCTCAATTCCCTTATAGGCCGAAAGTCTAAATTAAATAGACGTAATATAACCGGTTTATCTAAAGAATTTATCCAAAACCCCTTTCCTCACCTACGTATTCTTGTAGCCCAGCTATGCAGCAAGAACCAATATAAACTTACTTGAAAGCTCCCAAAGTATTATTTTAAGACAAATTCTCGATGCCCATTGGTACATGAGAAATGCCGATATCAAAGCATCATGTAATATCCCAACAATTAGACAGACCATCCGTAAATTAGCTACCAATTTCTTTAATAATATAGAAGGTCATGATAACCCGTCTATACGTAATATTCCAAATTATTACTCTCATTTCTCTGTTAGAAGACCAAGAGATGTCTTGGTCAACCCCTGATTTTAACTAACTTTTCTTATTTTTCTCCTGCGACCCGACTCAGTCGATTAGCAGTTATTCTCTGATTGGCTCTCCAACTTCAAAATTATATATACCCTATTAGCTGAACTCTTGGTTCGGCCAATAGAACGCACCTTTCACGCCTGATTTACCCCTAATATTTTTCCCTGCTTCTTTTTTGATCGACGGTACCTTGCTGCACCCAGATTGGCCAGCATTAGCACCGCCCACTTTCAGATTTTTCAAGTACTGTTTTAGGAGCTCTTAAAAGAGTTGTTTTCTGTTCAATTAGTAAATGTTTTTCTCATTTTATTACTTTTTAATTTTAATTTTAATTATTATTTTTAATTTTTAAAATCCTCTTTAAAAAATGGGCATTGGTAAAACTCTTCACAGTCATCTTTAAATTCCAGGATAGGAGATTAGAGTCCGACAGGACTAAGTACTCCAAACATATACCCCAACGACTGAGAGAAGTTTGGGTTGTGACGTCTTCGATTGGGGTGAACATCATCCTTCTATTCATGCGAAGTTTTATGGCTCCAAACAGACGTTAGGTGACAAGAGCATGTGGCCATGGGGTCATTGTTTATTGTCTGACCTCGGACAAACGCCGACATCCAGTCTGGAAGTTACAATATCCAAAGAGAGCCGGTGACAATAGATTGACATACAGGCGAAGCCTGTATGAAAGAATCCTATAGCCTCGGCCGGTGCCGAGAGAATGGGATTATAAGACCCAGGTGGTGTGATGAATAAGAGTGTTCAGAAGTTAGATGAGAATTATGGCGCCCTTAGTTTCCAGACAGACCAGGAATGGGTAGCCAGGCTTGCCGCACAAATAGGGACACACGAATGTGGCCCATAGGGAGGATGAGGGCAGACTCTTGTGGCCTGCCAATGAGAAGAGACAAGGGGCGTGTTATGGACCCGCCCCTGGTGTTTAAAAGGGGTTTTTTTTTAGGAAACGAGAGATCGAGCCCTGGATGGAGACAGAGAGAGAGCCTTAGAGGGAAAAACTTGAATAGAGCCCAGGATGGAGACAGATAGAGTATCTACGGGAAAAAGCTGATGTAGAACCCTGATGGAGAAAAACTGGAGAGGAGCCCTGAAAAAAGGATTAGCGAGTGCCTTTCGGAAAAGGATTTAAACCCCGTGAAATAGACTGTCCGGGGCCCGGCTTGGCATATTTATTGACTTTAGCAACCCATGAAGCAAATAAATACTGCTTTAATTTCTTAAAATTAGGTTGTGACAATTTTTCTTGTTTACTAACTACTCACGACATTACAGGTCATTCCAGCCCCTGAATTGTACAAGCAGGACGTATTATGGAAGAACAGGTTGATGACCACGTAAGCTAATATGGAGGGACAATGGATCCTCCCCCACCAACAATTACTGATGAACAACATTGTCTACATCTTCATGGCCCAGACAAGGAAATCCGCATTTTCGCGGCCAGAAAAGATTGCATCAATCAAATGTTAGAGATCGAAAGAGGCACCCCCAGCCCTACACCGGAAACGACGAAAAAGCTCGAAGAGGAGCTCTCCATGCTGGAGGCAAAGATAAAGACCCTGAAGGTGATGTCTGAGTTTTTACCTTGCCCAATTGACCAATTTGACCGGTCAAAAGACCTGCCAAACCGGCCATTAGACCGGCTAAATTTACGGCGAAAGCCAATAAAAATTTAAATGTGCTACCAGGATTTGTTTTTCCTGAGAAAACAGCCAAAATACGGCCATGGAGAAAAAATGAGCATGTATATACGAGCACAGCTTTGCAGTTCTCGTGTTGCAAATGAAGATGAGGACGTCACCCCACCCCCATATTGTAAAATTAAACCGATTTTATGCGTCTTTACCCTAATCCGTACTTAATCTTACAAGAAACAATAGAACTCACCCCACTGCCGTGTACAAATACTACAATTCAAAGGATACTCTTTAAAATCGAAGAGGAAACGGAAGATCATCACCGCAAAATAACAAATTACTTAACCCAACAAAAATTGAATATTATGTAATAGAATCGCTCCGCAGAACAGGCTACTCCAAGTTAGTCATTAAAGTGGGCTACCTGATAATTTGATCCTGAAGATATATTAAGAACGACTTAATCTCTAAAGGAATAAAAGTCGAAAAAGTAGCTCAACTGAAAAAATTTGTTACAAAAAGCTAAATGCCACATACCATGATAGAGGTAACTCCGTGACGAAATGTCAATGACATTTTTCAGATACGGAGCTGCTCGTACATGCAAATCAAAACTCGACCCTTTAAAAGGAAACAGAATAACGTAATGTTACAATTGCAACAATTTTCATCAAAGCCAGTCAAAACTGCCATGAAAACGCGTTGTTCGAAATGTGGTGAAACCACAGGACAGACACAATGCGAGATTAAAGAAAAAATTGAAACCCGCTTTGCATCAATTCGCAACAATAGAGGTCACATGGCTTCTTTGACACAGAATGCCCCTTTTTCCAAACCCAGAAAGGGCACGGAAAATCCAGCACAACCGAAAACCGTAAACGCAATGAAAATAATCAAAACTTCTCCCATGGTTTCATATTCCCGGATTAACTTTCGCGCAAAGTTTCTAACCAACCCCAATAAAAGCCAACAGATAGCAGCACAAGGTAATGCCTCCTTATAGCCAAACTAACCAAATAGCAAAAGTCAGTCATGCTAAAACAGTAAAAATGAAGCTATAAACATGGAAGCAATTAATGCTATCCAAACGATTCTAATGAGTTTGATTTTCCAAGCCATCTTTAGAAATTCAAAAATCTTCGCCTTTTTCTCCTTCGCTTTTAAGCGAAAATGAAAATCATATAATTGCCCTAAACTGAAGACAGCGTTTACCGTCTGCCCGAGTCATTCCTCTTTACCAACCAAACTGTTAATGATGTATAGCCTTTTTCGACTCTCAATTTTTTCTCCTCGAACGCGGATTGAGGAGATCGCGTATTGCTGGGATACGCGATTTCATTGATAAGCATTCCCCGGATATCTTTTTAGTACAAGAAAACACACTTCTGGAGACGAGAGCATTCTTTTAGAATTCTAATTATGTGCTTGCTATAGAACGACAGGGAGCACAATTCCAGCTCCCCTGGCCGGGCGGAACTGCGATCCCAAATTGTACCGCATCTCCCACTATCATGTTCTTCACCCTGCCCCCTGCAAGAAAATGAGGCAACGCTCGTAACTATTACCCCCATTGATCAATTTAGAACCTATTCTTATCGGTTCAATTGCATCCTACCGATCAATAATAATTAATTCAAACCTCGGTGCCGCCCTCGACGCCATTTTAACATTAATAACAAGACCATTCTTCGTGGATTTTAATTGACTAAGCATAAATTCCTCGTGGGGCTGCCAATGTAGCGACACCAGAGGAAATAGGCTCTACAGCTATATTGTTAAAAATTGTATTGATGTCTTAGCTCCGACCCCTACTAGATCTGGATTTGCCTCCTCAGCCTCTGTACAGGAGCCATGCCCCAATTAAAAATCTTAACTGACCTTTGCACCATAAATTCCATCCCTGATTTTTCCGTGTCCGCTGGGGATGTGGTTAGGGGAGAATTTTTACCCCCCTATTAAAACCTGAACTGGCCTTGTACCATTGACTCAATCTCCGAACTCAGCTCTGACCACAACCCGGTCAAGCTACATTTTCCCAGAACAGCAAAATTTGAACTCTTCCCCACCTCAACTAAATACTACCTGCAGTATCTTTACAAATACTTTAGTGACCACTGAAAATTGCTACTTACCGAAGGCCAGCTCAACCCAGGAGATAGAGTCCCAAGTCAAGAGATCTCACTAGTGAGATTCTCACCGCACACGTTAATGCATCCAAGCCAGCGACCCACTCGGAGTTTCCATTTGTACAGGGTGAGCTCAAACAACTACTCAAAGAAAGAAATAGAGCCAGAAAATTATGGCAATTCACCAGACACCCACAACATAAAACTGAACTCAATAGGCTCCAAAACACTATTAAAAGAAAAGTAGGACTTTACAGACAACAGATATGGGAGGATCACCTTACTTCCTTAGATGCCGAAGACGGCTCCCTTTGGGGAACTGCAAAAGCATTCAGGAAGAAGGCCGCTCCGATCTCAGCCCTTAATGGCCCAAACGGTACTGCCCTCAGCGACACAAACAAAACTGATTTAATTGCAAATTCGCTTGAGAGCCAATTTAAATTAAACGACATACAGAACCCTCATAAAGACGAAATCATCACAAACATTGTTGATGCATACCTAACTACTAATGCTAATAATACTGATCCTCTCCCCCCTGCTCTTCCCTCTGAAGTAATTACCTACATCAAAAAGATCAAAATTAAGAAAATCCCGGGAAGAGATGGTGTTACAAACAAAATAATTAAAAACCTTCCCCTACTAACTATTTTCAAACTTACTAACATAATAAATAATATTCTTAAGTTAAGATACTTTCCGAATGCATGGAAAACTGCAGTTGTAATCCCAATTCTAAAACCTGGGGAAAATCCCAGGTTAGCTTAATCGCACAGACCAATTTCCTTGCTTCCTGTCCTCTCAAAGCTAGCAGAAAAAGTAATTCATGCTAGACTAAATGACTTCCTAGAAAAGGAAAATATTCTAATTCCGGAGCAGCACGGGTTCCGTCCTCGTCTCTCCACTACTCATCAACTGCTACGCATTGTAGCGCTCATTAAGGAAGGAAATGATCATAATCAATGCACAGCTGCAGTCTTCCTTGACATTCAAAAGGCTTTCGATAGAGTTTGGCACACTGGCCTACTCTTCAAACTAATCACCTACAAAATCCCTCCCCCACTAATCATGCTTTTAAACTTCTATATTAGAGACAGAACTTTCTCGGTCAAAATTAACCGCACGCTCTCCCAAGTCAAACCTATCCAGGCCGGAATAGCTCAAGGGTCAATCCTTGGCCCGGTACTCTTTAATCTTTATGTAAACGACATTATTAAAAGTACTAACACTATGCTCTGTATGTATACAGATGATACAGCTATATTGAGTAGACACAGAAATCTAAACACATTAACCGAAAACATCAATGAACACCTAGCTCACCTTGAAATCTGGTTCTCCGTATGGAAAATCGCACTGAATACCTCAAAAACTGAAGCAGTATTCTTCTCCCAAAGAGTCCCACCCCCGGAAATCACCCTTCAAAATCAAAGAATCCCTGGTTCAACCCCCGGTATCTTGGTGTTACATTGATAAAACGCTCACTTTCCCGACAACATTACAAAAAAATAACAAAAAACGCTACACGTAATCTCAACCTTATAGGCCGAAAGTCTAAATTAAATAGACGTAATATAAACTGTTATCTACACTCATCCAAAACCCCTTCCACCTACGCATCTCCAGTCGGGGCCATGCAGCAGAACCAAAAAAATTTTCGGCTCCCAAAGTATTATTTTAAGACAAATTCCGATGCCCATTGGTACATGAGAAATGCCGATATCAAAGCATCATGTAATATCCCAACAATTAGACAGACCATCCGTAAATTAGCTACCAATTTCTTTAATAATATAGAAGGTCAGTAACCCGTCTATACGTAATTTTCCCAAAATTTTACTCTCATTTTTTGTTAGAAGACCAAGAATGTTTTGGTAAACCCCCTTTTTTAAACTAACTTTTCTTTTTTTTCTCCTGCGACCCGACCACGTTAAGCGATTCTTGTTTGGGTCCAACTTCTCAAAATATATATACCCTATTAGCTGAACTCTTGGTTGGCCAATAGAACCACCCTCTTCCACGCCCCGATTTCCCCCAATATTTTTCCCCTCTTTTTGATCGACGGTACCTTCTCCCAGATTGGCCAGCATTAGCACCCCCCCCCCCTTTTAGATTTTCAAGTACTGTTTTAGGAGCTCTTAAAAGGGGTTTTCTGTTCAATTTAAATGTTTTCTCATTTTATTACTTTTTATTTTAATTTTTAAATTTTTATTTTTATTTTTAAAATCCTCCCTTTAAAAAAAGGGCATTGGTAAAACTCTTCACAGTCATCTTTAAATTCCCGGATGGAGATTAGAGTCCGACGGACTAAGGTTTTAAAAAATACCCCCGACTAAGGTTTGGGTTTTGACGTCTTCGATTGGGGGGAACCATCCCTATTCATGCAAATTTTTTGGCTCCCAAAAAGACGTTAGGTGACAAGACATGTGGATGGGGTCATTGTTTATTGTCTGACCTCGAAAAAGCCGACATCCAGTCGGAAATTAATATCCAAAAGAGCCGGTGACAAAAATTGACAAAAGGCGAAGCCGATGGGAAAAAATCCCCATAGCCCGGCCGGTGCCGAAAAATGGGATTATAAGACCCCGGGGTTGAAATAAGAGTGTTCAGAAGTTAGATGAGAATTATGGCGCCCGTTTCCAGACAGACCAGGAATTTTTTTGTGTTTCCGCACAAATAGGACACGAATGTGCCCAGGGACGAGGGCGACTTTTTTGGCCTGCCAATGAGAAGAGACAAGGGGGGGGGTAGGGGCCCCCCCCTGGTGTTTAAAGGGGTTTTTTGAAACGAGAGATGGGACCCCTGGATGGAGACGGAAGAGAGCCTTAGAGGGAAAAACTTGAATAGAGCCCAGGATGGAGACAGATAGAGAGCCCTGGATGGAAAGTTGATGTAGAACCCTGGATGGAAAACTGGAGAGGAGCCCTGAAAAAAGGGATTAGCGAGTCCTTTCGGAAAAGGATTGAACTCCCGTGAAAGAAGCTGTCCGCCCGGCTTGCATATTTATTGGACTTTTGTCCCTATGAAGCAAATAAATACTGCTTTAATTTTAAAATTAGGCTGTGACAATTTTTCTTGTTTACTAACTACTCACGACATTACAGGGTCATTCCAGCCCTGAATCTTGTACAAGCAGGACGTATTATGGAAGAACAGGTCGATGACCAATGCGTTAATATGGAGGACAATGATCCTCCCCCACCAACAATTACTGATGAACAACATTGTCTACATCTTCATGGCCCAGACAAGGAAATCCGCATTTTCGCGGCCAGAAAAGATTGCATCAATCAAATGTTAGAGATCGAAAGAAGCACCCCCAGCCCTACACCGGAAACGACGAAAAAGCTCGAAGAGGAGCTCTCCATGCTGGAGGCAAAGATAAAGACCCTGGAAGGTAAGATGTCTGAGTTTTTACCTTGCCCAATTGACCAATTTGACCGGTCAAAAGACCTGCCAAACCGGCCATTAGACCGGCTAAATTTACGGCGAAAGCCAATAAAAATTTAAATGCTACTCAGGATTTTGTTTTTCCTGAGAAAACAGCCAAAAATACGGCCATGGAGAAAAATGAGCATGTATATACGAGCAATAGCTTTGCAGTTCTCAAAGCTGCAAATGAAGACGCCGAGGACGTCACCCCACCCCCATACAAAATTAAACCGATTTTTATGCGTCTTACCCCTAACTATAATTTAATCTTACAAGAAATTAATAGAACTCACCCCACTGCCAAAAATACTCACACCAAAGGATACTTTAAAATCGAAGAGGAAACGGAAGATCATCACCGCAAAATAACAAATTACTTAACCCAACAAAAAATTGAATATTATGTAATAGAACCGCCCGCGAACAGGCCACTCAAGTTAGTCATTAAAGGGCTACCTGATGACTTGGATCCTGAAGATATATTAAGAACGACTTAATCTCTAAAGGAATAAAAGTCGAAAAAGTAGCTCAACTGAAAAAATTTGTTACAAAAGCTAAATTGCCAATATTCATGATAGAGGTAACCCGTGACGAAAATGTCAATGACATTTTTCAGATACGGAGTTGCCTGTACATGCAAATCAAACTCGACCCCTTTAAAAAGGGAAACAGAATAACGTAATGTTACAATTGCAACAATTTTCATCAAGCCAGTCAAAACTGTCACATGAAAACGCGTTGCCTGAAATGTGGTGAAAACCACAGGACAGGACAATGCGAGATTAAAGAAAAAATTGAAAACCCGCTTTGCATCAATTGCAACAATAGAGGTCACATGGCTTCTTTGACAGAATGCCCCCTTTTTTCCAAACCCAGAAAGGGCACGGGAAAATCCACAACCGAAAACCGTAAACGCAATGAAAATAATCAAAAAACTTCTCCCATGGTCATTCTCGGATTAACTTTCGCGCAAGTTTCTAACCCCAATAAAAGCCAACAGATAGCAGCACAAGGTAATGCCTCCTTGGCGTCAAACCAACCAAATAGCAAAAGTCAGTCATGCTAAAAACAGTAAAAATGAAGCCATAAACATGGAAGCAATTAATGCTATCCAAAACGATTCTAATGAGTTTGGATTTCTCCAAGCCATCTTAGAAATTCAAAAAATCTTCAGTCTTTTTCTCCTTCGCTTTTAAGCGAAATGAAAAAATCATATAATTGCCCTAAACCGGCAGACAAGCTTAACTGTCTGCTCAAAGGAGTTTGCTCCTCTTTTACCAACCAAACTGTTAATGATGTATAGCTCTTTTTTCGGACTCTCAATTTTCTCCTCGAACGCGGACTGAGTGAGATCGCGTATTGTTGGGATACGCGATTTCATTGATAAGCATTCCCCGGATATCTTTTAGTACAAGAAACACACTTGAGACGAGAGCATTCTTTTAGAATTCCTAATTATGTTTGCTATAGGAACGACAGGACACACCCAGCCCCTGGCCGGGGTGGAACTGCGATCCTAATTAAAAATTGCATCTCCCACTATCATGTTCCCACCCCGCCCCTCCTTACAGGTGTCGAGGCAACGCTCGTAACTATTACCCCCATTGATCACGAACCTATTCTTATCGGTTCAATTTGCATCCTACCGATCAATAATTAATTCAAAAACCTCGGTGCCGCCCTCGACGCCATTTTTAACATTAATAACAAGACCATTCTCGTGGGAGATTTTAACACTAAGCATACCTCGTGGGGTTGCCAATGTAGCGACACCAGAGGAAATAGGCTCTACAGCTATATTGTTAAAAATTGTATTGATGTCTTAGCCCCTCCGACCCCTACTAGATTCGGATTTGCCTCAGCCTCTATTATAGATTACGCCCTAATTAAAAATCTTAACTGACCTTGCACCATAAATTCCATCCCTGAGCTAAGCTCTGATCATAACCCGATCAAGTTGCACTTCCCAAGAACTTCTAAATTTGAACTCCCCTCAATTAAATACCACTTCTCTAAAATCTTTACCTTCATACGGCCAGCTCCACCCAGGAGATAGAGTCCCAAGTCAGAGATCTCACAAGTGAGATTCTCACCGCACACGTAAATGCCTCTAAACCAACGACCCATTCGGAACTTCCATTTGTGCAGGGTGAGCTCAAACACCTCTTCAAGGAGAGAAATCGAGCCAGAAAACTTTGGCAATTCACCAGACACCCACAACACAAAACTGAACTCAACAGGCTTCAAAACACCATTAAAAGAAAAGTTAACTTATACAGACAACAGGTATGGGAGGATCACCTTACCTCCCTGGATGCTGAAGATGGCTCCCTTTGGTTGGAACCGCAAAAGCGTTCAGAAGGAAGGCCGCCCCGATTTCAGCCCTTAATGGCCCAAACGGTACTGCTCTCAGCGACACACACAAAACACAGAATCAATTGCTCAATCGCTTGGGAGTCAATTTCAATTAAATGACATTCAGAACCCACACAAAGACGAAATCATAACAAACATCGTTGATGCATACTTCAGTACTCTCACTAACAATACTGATCCTCCCCGCTCTTCCATCGGAAATTATTTCCTTCATCAAAAAGATCAAAATTCAGAAGAGTCCAGGTAGAAATGGTATCACAAATAAAATGCTTAAATTTCTTCCATTACTATTTTTAAAATTACTAATATCATTAATAATATGCTGAATCTAAGATACTTCCCAAATGCCTCGAAAACTGCAGTTGTACTCCCGATTCTAAAACCTGGGGAAAACCACAGGCTTGCAGAATCGCATAGATCAGGGGTCGGCAACCTGCTGCTACGAGTCACATGTGGCTCTTTGGATGTGAAGCTTTGACTCTTTAGTTCCATACACAAATGTTATTTATTTTATGAAAAAAACAACATTTAGAAATTGTTCTGAATCGATTAACGAGGCACCGTTTCTATCACTCAGTCACTTATACTCGCTTTTCACCTCACCCCTTCCCCGTGACACACGTCGTCAGTCCGTCGGAAGCTCTCGACTGACGCCGTCGTCGGATGTTTCTATGTAGATTTTAATTCACTTTCGACGCAAGACAATTTAGCACCAGAGCTTTGGCTGTGAAGTATAGTTTGTTGTTTCAAATAGAAGAGTTAGAAGCGAATTATATTTTCAAAGGAATGTATGTACATCAGTACTTCTTAAACTTTCAATACTGGTGACCCAATTTTCAATTATAATTTTCATCGCGCCCCCCTTCCATACAATAGCAATGTATTGAATGCAATACTAATATACTTTGACGCTAAAATTACGATACGATCTTAATTATAAGCCACTCAAATTATCAAGATAAGTATTAAATTTTATATATATTACACTGCTGGCCACCGTAAATGCAACACCCTGAAGGAAGCATGTAAATAACATGAAATTTACGAACATGCATTAGCGGAGATGAGATATGCAAATGATTAGAATTTCAGCGTAGACACATATCATACGCGCCTGTGACGCCACCTCAAAGCGCTATTTAAGGCTTGGAGATTTCGACGATTTCAAGTTCGGCAATTGTGTTTTCCTAGTGTTTTTTTCAAAAAACGATCAGTTATGTCTCGTAGAAAGCAGCGATCAGCTTTTGATCAAGTATCCGAGTTCGACAGAGGAAGGATAGTGGCCTACCGAGATTGTGGATTATCTTTCAGGAAAATCGGTAGTCGTGTTGGACGAAACCAAACAACTGTAATGCGGATATGTGACCGTTGGATGCAGGAGGGTACGACGGACCGACGTGGTCGATCGCATCCACCTCAGTGCACCTCTTCAAGTGAGGACAGGCAAATTGTGCGCATGGCAGTGACGTATCGCTCAATCACTTCATGAACCGTAGCACAGCACATTGAGTCTGTAACGCATCATTCAGTGTTTGCGGGTACCATTCGACGCCGTTTACAGCAGAGTGGTCTGTCCGCAAGAGTCCATTGCTTGGTCTACCCTTGACGCAGAACCACAGACGTCTCCGCCGCCAATGGTGCGATGAAAGAAGGATGTGGGCGGCAGAATGGAATGAAGTTGTCTTTACTGACGAGTCTCGCATCTGTCTGCAACACCACGATGATCGGATTCGAGTCTGGAGACACCGTGGAGAGAGGATGCTGAACAGCTGCGTTATGCACCGCCACACTGGTTCTGCACCGGATATTATGGTATGGGGCGGTGTTGGATATCACTCTCGCACTCCTCTAGTACGCATTGCCGGTACTTTAAAAAGCCAGCGCTACACCTCCGATGTGTTGGAGCCAGTTGTCCTTCCTTACCTTCAGGGCTTGGCCACAGCCATATTTCAACAGGATAATGCGCGACCACACGTGGCAAGCATTGTCCAAAGGTTCTTCGTCAATCACCAGATTGAATTGCTTCCCTGGCCGGCTCGTTCTTCGGATCTTTCGCCGATAGAAAACGTGTGGTCCATGGTTGCTCAACGATTGACCCAGATTACACCCCCAGCTGCCACACCAGATCAACTTTGGCAACGTGTGGAAGCTGTTTGAGTCTCTTCCCAAGAACACATCCAAAGTCTCTTTGAATCAATGCCGAGGCGTGTGGCAGCGGTGATCTCCAACAATGGCAGCTACTGATTCCGGCAGGAACCACACTTCACAGAAGTCTATAAATTTAATCATTTGATACTTGGTCAACATGTTATCTACAAAATAAATTTTGTTGTGCTATCTCTTGGTGTTGCATTTACGGTGGCCAGCAGTGTATAAAACGACGATCGATGCGGTTTTTACGCGATACTTAAGTAAATTTGAATCAAACATTTTCCTTTCTTACTTTAGTTACCATAAGCCTATTGTATCTTTTTAGAACAAAATGAAATAATTGAAAGTACAAAAAGTCTAAGTATTGTTGAAATTCATGATGACAATGACGTAAACAATTAAAATAATGTCAAAGATCAAGTACATTGAAATTTAAGTAAATACAAATACTATCCATAAATAATATGATTGCATATTAATTATTTCAATTGAATTTATATATTTTGTCATGATCTTGTACAGCCCGTAATATATATTTGAATAATAATAATTTAAAAAAAAAAACTTGCATATAATTGTTGCTCGGAGTGTCAATAGATGTGAAAACTAGATTGATAATTTTAATTCAAACATTATGAAATTTCAAATTTTGATACTAGAAGTTCTAAGTTTTCACTTCTACCGGCAGTCTCTATGGCTGCCAATTTTTTTTTGAGCGCGTTGTGTTAAAGAAGTCATAATTATTTTATTTTTTACTTTTGGTGCGAATCAAGCTAATAGAAATATATGTTAGAACACAATTTTTTTTTTCTTTTCATGTTCTTCTCGTGTTCTGTATTAGTCACGCCGATGTACGAATATCGAGTATAATTTCAGTCGAAAGTTGAGTTTGATACACGACGTGATTTTTAACTTTATCACGTTGTTAGTTTAATTGTGAAAATTTGTATTTTGTTTGATTAATTGTTGTGACAATTCATAGTTAATGTTAAATCATATGGCAACTAAAAAGAAGAAAGCTTGATGTTTGCGATTTCCAAGATTCTTAAACGAACAAATTTGGATTCGTACAACAAAAAGATCGCGTTACATGTGTGCTATGTCGCGAAGGTTAATGAACTAAACTTATGATTACAAGGAAAGAGTCAAACAGTGCTTGAACTTTTTGAATATTGGAACGGCTTTGCTATAAAATTAAATATATTCTCCCGTAATATTAATACTAGTACCTTTAAATACTTCCCAATTGTGTTAAAGCGTTTGCAAATGCATGAACTAGTATAGACAAAGATGAACTTCAAACCTACGTTAAAGCACTTAAGGAGGAGTTTTCTAAAAGATACAAAGACTTCGAAGCTTGTATGCCTATATTTTCCTTCCTAATCAAACCTGATTTAATAGACCCATTAATAATCCAATTCGATTTGTTTATGTTTGATAATTTTGAAATGGAACTTATTGAGCTAACACCTCCAGAATTATGGGGGTGGAGTTTATGGGTTACGGAAAAATCTAAAAGATAACTCGAGCAATAAATTAACAGCTATTTTAAATTGCTGGAAAGATTTATTTGTTTGAAAAAAAAATGCCGCTTTCTGCTTTTGGTTCCAATATTTT